>VWZV01008136.1:415736-603202 GCA_013397155.1 Irena cyanogastra | reverse complement strand
CGCCCGCCTGACCGTTGCCTCGGTGAGCGTGAGGCGTCCCGCCCCCGCTCCGCGCCCATTGGCCGGGCCGCGCCCCGTGGCCGGAAGTGGCGCCACTGTTGATTGGCGTTCCTTAGGGCCAATGGCGCGCGGGGTGGGCATGGCGGGGCCGGGCTGGGATAGCGCTGCCCGCTCCGGTCCGACAGTGCCGCGCGATCGGCGCCGGGCACGGCCTCCCGGTGAAGCACAACAGCCTCACAGATGCCATCTGTGTCTCAAGGAGATGGGTAGTGACCTCCGGTGTTGTCACCGTGAGCCCCAGGGCAATGTACACATATCTCATATCAATATGCGTATATATCGTATCGATACATAATCAATATACATACCATAGAATATGTAATTTACCTATATATCTATGCAATATACATATATATCGTACAATACGCAATGTAAAAATGCATAAATATGCTACATACCCATATATCATATCAATACACATATTTATATCAATATGCAGATATAGTCTACCAATATACATATATATCATCCAATATGCAATACATCTATATATCAACATACAATGTAGATATATATGATCAATATATATCCTGCAATATGCAATATACATATATTGATATACAATTTACATATGTTTCATATCACTATACATATATATAACACAGTATGCACTATATAATACAATATACACATATCAATATGTAGGATACATATATATCTACACATGTGATTTCTGGTAGCTGCTCAAAACAAACCTTATTGATTAAAAATATATATGTTTCATAATAGACTTGCTAGGAAATTCCCACATCAGGTATTTTTCATCTTTCTGCTTCAATGGGCATTTAACCATTGTGTTCTGCTAGAGATATCAAGTTTTTATTCATTTCTGTCCACTTTGTTGCAGAGGTGGTGTAGAAAACACATTGTTTTCTGAAGCTGCCTTCCCAGGATCAAAGACAGCTGTATATGAATTCCATTTCCATGATACCTTCTCTGATGGCCACTGGGATCAGTCCTGGGAACCAGCTGTGTATGTGAACAAATCATTATCCCAGTCCACACTGCCCACTGTTCCCCCAAGTGCCTCCACACTTCCAGCCCCTTGCTCCTCTTTGTAGAACCATGACAATGAGTCCAGATGTCCTTATGGATTTACTCATATTGTAAACTTATTTTAGCTGACACCTCAAATTCTCATTTGCAAGTTGAGTCTCCTTTTAAAGTTGAAACTCTAAAGCTTCTATTAGATCAAGACAAGGTTCTGTTTGCAGAATTCACTTGATGTCTTGCTCAAGCTGCACACGAGAAGTGAAAGGATATATATTACACAAAATATTATCTTGATCCCTCTAGATGAAGTAGATTTTAACTCCTCAGTTTTGTTTTCATAGGAGTAAGCCCAGCATGTAGCTGTTACACTGGTTCCTGCAACACGGAACAGTATTTATCATTCATTCTCTGCAAACAAGTTGTCAGAAAATCACCTGCTTCAGCCAAACTACAATTTTTGAAAATAAAATTTCTATGGCACCTGACAACAAATTCATTCACTACTAATGAAAGGTGTCTTTCTAAATAAACTATTTTAATAATAAAAAGCTGTATGAGTGATCTTGCAGTGTATTGCTCCATTTGCCTAGCAGGTGTTGTTTTCTCAATCAGAGAAAAACGCTGCCTCCTCGTCTAAGTCCTTCCACACTTTCTTGTTCCTTCCTCTCTGGAGCAGGTGCCCCCGCAGGCAGCGCTGGCGCAGGTGCCTCAGGAAGCTCTTGATGGAGGCAGAGGTTTGCTTCTGGCGGCCGATCAGCTCGTCATTGAGGCGGGAGTAGTCAGCCAGGCAGCAGGTCCTCGGCCAGGCTGGCCGTGTCCAGGCCTTCTCCTGGGAGACAGGGCAGGGAGCACGGTGACAGGGGCACAGGGGCTGCAGGGGGCTGGGGCCCTTGGCCTCTCCTGGGGAATCTGGGGCCCGGCTGGGCTGCCCCAGGCTGCAGGTTGTGTGGGGAAGAGCTCGGGCAGGTTCTGTCTTGCTCGGGTGGCTCAGCCTGTCCTTGTTTCCTCCTGGGAGGAAGGGGGCTGAGCCCCAGCTCCGCCTCCGGGCTCGGGCACGGGGCTGGGCAAGAGGCGGAGGACCCTCGGTGCCTGCCCAGGCTTTCCTCCCCACAGGGGCTGGCACTCCTCACCCTACAGGTTGGAGCTGCCGCCCCCTGGCACCATCGCACCTGCCCGGTCCCCGTCCCTCACCTCTCTCCGCTGCCTGTCGGCTTTTCTCCGGAGGCCGCACCCGAGGCAAAGCGCGGCGAGCAGCAGGGACAGGGCTAAGAAGGTGCAGCAGTGCCCCAGGCTGGCACTGCCTGTGCCAGTGTCCGGCTGCTGCGCGTCCTGGGCCGGCACGGGCAGCCGGGCCGTGCTCCTGGCGGGACAGCTGTGAGCTCTGAGCGTGCTGGGGAGCAGCGAGGCCGCGCAGAGCCCCAGGAGCAGCGAGAGCCCCGGGCGGAGCATGGCAGAGCTGCCCCAGGAGCTGCGAGCTCTGGCCCTGCCCCTGAGCTGGGCAGTGCCCGTGGGCTCTGTGCAGGGTGGTGGCATCAGTTGCGATGTCACAAGGCTGTTGCCTGGCAGCCAGAGGCTGGGAATGTCGAAGCAAGGCCAGGCCAGAGGGTCTGAGTGAGTGGCTGCTCTGTCTCACTCTGCCCTTGCATTTGAGAATTAAGATAGAGATGCCACTTAAACACTGATTAGGAGCATAACTCCAGACTGAGAATCCTAATTAGGCCTTTGCATATGTTTGGGTCTCAGGATCTATTTATTTTTACATATGGCTGACTTATCTCAATAATTTCATAATACTTCCTCCTCACCAGGTCAGTTTGGTCAAACCACTTCCATCTCAAAATATTATTAATGTTCGTTTACATTTTGTTTAGGAAACTGCTGCTTCCACTTTGTAAGATCACATTGGACCCATCCTTTCACTTTCAGACTTCTCCTAGTATTTATCAGTTCTCCTTCCTGGCTGTCGTACTTTCACCAATCCTGATCTTGACCCTCCTTGTCATACACTTTGTTCTACATCTGTATAGCTAATGAAACAGTAGTGGAGGAATACACAGTAATGTGACTCCTGAAAAACATGAACACATGATTTAAGGACTTGGGAGTGCTGGTGTATGAGAGGCTGGACATGACGTGGCAATGTGCTGTGGCAGCCTAGAAAGGAACCCTGTTCTGGGCTGCATCCAAAGCCTTGTAGACAGCAGGGGAGGGAGGAGATTCTGCCCCTCTGCCCCTCCTTTGGTGTGACCTCACCTGCAGTGCTGCATCCAGATCTGGGGTCAAGCACAGGAAGGACATGGAGCTGTTGGAGTGAGGCCAGAAGCCACCAAGATGATCAGAGGGATGGAACAGCTTTCCTTGAGGAATGACTGAGAGATTTGGGATTGTTCAGCCTGGAGGAGAGGAGGCTCAGGGGTGACCTAACTGTGGCCTTCAGTACCTGAAGGGAGCCTACAAGGAAGATGGAGAAGGACTATTCACTATAGCATGAAGAAACAGGACAAGGGGGAATGGCTTCAAACTGACAGAGAGTAGGTTCAGATTAGATATTAGGAGGAAGTTCCGAGCTGTGAAGGTGGTGAGGCACTGGCATAGGTTGCCCAGAAAAGTTGTGGATTCCCCATCCTTGGAAACATTCAAGGCCAGGTTGGATGGAGCTCTGAGCAACCTGGTCTCCTCCAATCTGGAAGCTGCCCAAAGCTCTGACTGCACTGCAAAAGTAACGTTGAATGCTAAGCAGGCGCGGGGAAAAAGACAAACACGCGAGGGTCACGCCGAGGCAGCCGGAGCCGCTCAGCCGCTCGCAGCCCCCTCCCGCTCGGGGGACTCCATAGGGCCCGAAGCCCCGCAGGGAGCGGAGCACAGGGGCGGACAGGGCCGACGCTCCCATGTCCGTGTCGCAGCAGCAGCAGCAGCAGCGCGGCACAGTTTGTCCCCGAGCGGGTTCACGTTTCACAGCGAGGCCCGATGCGGGCGGACCGAGGAGCCCCGCGGCGCCGCCGCCTCCTCCCGCCGCCGGGCCCGTGAAGGCACCCGGAGAGGCTGCGCGCGGCCGCCTCATGGCGCTGCCCTCAGGGCCCTCAGCTGCCCCGGGGGCAGCGGCCTTCGTTCGCAGCCGGCTGCCGGCAGGAGCTCGGCCGCCGGACTTAAGTTTTTAAAGGGAGTTTTGACGAATTGTTTCTGCAGCACTCACTGTAGGACTTCCTAATAGCACCAGTTTCATTCACTAGCCAAAATACATTTCGTAGCAAGTGATAACTAGTAACAGATTGCTTGCACTTCTTGCCGTCATCAAGAGAAGCGTCGTTTGCTTTGACGTTTGTGGTGAACACAGGTTACACTGTGTATTAAACATTAGCAGGAACTTGTACTGAACTGGCAAGAGCCACACAAAGAATCGTAGAACCACACAATGGTTTGGGCTGGATGGAGCCTTTAAAGAACATCTAGTCCAACCCCCCTGCTGTGGATAGGGACATCTGGAAACTAACTTTTTCACCCTCAGACTTTATTCCATCTCCAGCACATCCTAATTGCCCTGCATAGGATCTCCCCCAGGAATTCAGAAGGCTCCTTCGTGGCCTGCCTAATAGTCACAGAAAACCTTTCTATGGCTTTTTTCCCAATAAAAATGTGCTTCCACTTTTGTATCATTGACTTATTTTTTCAAAGACCAGCCTTACATTTTTTTTAGCAATGCAAAATATGTCAGGAACAAATGCAAGTCTTTTTCTACACAAGTTTTTGGCACATGAAACTATGTGACTTTTGGAGAGCAGCTTTTGTCTTCCACATTACCAGGTGCTTCCTATTCTGTTGGACAAAACTACAAGAAAATAACATGCACTCCACAAACCCTAAGGAAATCTTTGGCTTTCATTCACGGATTTTAACTTGAGGTCCAAATCCAAGTTGCGAGTTGCTTTGTTGCCTTTTTTCCTTTTCTTTTTTTTTATTTTTTTTTATTATTTCAAGCCTTTGTTATTCTTGACAGTGCTGAACTGAACCAAGGAGATTCCTCAAAGTACTTTTTTTCTTCTCGGATGGCAATAGGTATATTTGAGGTAGGACAGACTGACTTGAGGGAAAAGGAGAGTGTTGTTTAAAAAAAGAGGACTACAATGTGATACTGGCTTTGGCATTTATTAGATATTAGTTTTTTGCATTGATCATAAGTATTCAGATATAATATCATGTATACCTTTATTTAGATGTTTGTCAGTATAACAAAATCTGTAAGTTTAAGTATGTACTGCATAGTTTATAGAAATAGTGGTAGGGTCAACATACTATATTATAGACTTTAGCTGAACACTAGGTGTTAAAATACCTCTATGTAACCAAACAAATGGTGTAAAGTGATCATGTTGTTCCCCTTTCCATTGACTGAATCCTCCAAGTGATAAGATAACCGTGACACAAACCAGAGCACCAAAGGACAATTAGAGAATACCATGTTAAATTTAAGGAGGACATACTAAATCCTTATTAGTGGAACAGCAGGATGGTGACACAAGAAGAAATAAAATGTATTGCCCTGATACACAGGATGTCATGCAGATAAGCCAGAGTATGAAGAAGCCAAACAAAGGAGTTCCCAAAACATCAGAAAGTTCACAAGAATGCTTGAATAATGTATGAAAGGCATGAATATGCATGTACCTCAGTGATGTAACCATAGAAAGATAACACTGTCTGTATACACCGGTGTGTTCTTTGTCTGTCCGCCAGGAGCACCCCACCACTGGACTTTTATCTCTTATTTTATCCTTTATTAAACTTTATAAAAATTCTTTATCTTGAACTCTGTTTTTCACAGTGCTGTGGAAGTGTTGCAACATGCCTTCTGGCTGCAGCCCTTCTTCCATGCACAGCATTGGCCACCACCAAGGCAGCTTTGATTTGACCTTTTGCATTCATCTCTGTCCTGTGTAAGGTCTACGCACCCTCTGCCTCCCATTTTCCCTTTCTGTGTCCAGCTGTTAAATCTGTGGCTAAGAAAGAGGCAACACGTGTCTGACTCTCAGCTACACATATTTTGACTTGACCTGATTGTCAAATCTCCTTGAAGTTGGCAGTGGGTTCAAATTTCAAAGGTAGGGCTGTCATGCTGATAGATAGACAACATCACAGAGCCCTTCTTTCTTTAGGGGGGAAGCTAAAGCCATGTCAATGTTTGGTCCTGTACCATTTTCCAGAAGTGGATTTCAAATCCAAATGTCTGGTTTCAATTGTTTTTTGATGCCTTTACTTAACTTGTCCTCTGCTGCTGGTGACAAACTGGCCAAATATTTCTTGGGGTTTTTTCCTGTTTTCTGGTCCTTACTCTTATGTATTTGTGTTGCTACTCCAATAAAAAGGTGATCTCATTCTGTAAATCGTTTCTCAATATCCAAGTTTGAAGTGAAAGGTTTTCTTTTTTACTTTTACAAAAATTCCAGCTGTGTTTTAAAGCTTATGGGTTTGGGGTTTTTTTTTATTTCTTGTTGATTATTTTAGATTTCTTCTTGCACTTTGTCTTTTGAAGCACATGCTATTGGTTTTACTTCCTAAGATGATAAAGAGCTTATCTGCTCCTTTAATTTATTCTGAATAAAAGTGGCTATTGAAGTCCTTAGACTTCAGTGAGGTTTCAGAAAACATTTTCCAGGCAAGAAATACCTGAACCTTTGCTTTGGGAGGTTTCAGTGCTTTTGGACACCTGTTAAGGACAAAGATGCTAGCAAAAGGCAGTAGAAGAGGAGAAGACTCACATCCCTTTTCTATCCCTTTTAACCCACCTGAGAGGACACCCTTAAAAAGCCAATTAAAGACAACTTTAATGAATGATTTGTCTGGAAAGTGGCCATGAGGAAAAGAGAAAAAAACCCCAAAAAGGTAAGCACGTAGAAATACAGCCCTATATGAACCATTCCAGCTTCAGTTAGGAACTTTGCAACTCACTTCTACAGTCAACAGAAAAAGAAGCTGAATGCACCAGTAAATACAGACAGGAACTGTTATCTGGATGATAGCATGCAAGAGGAGAATAGAAACTGAAGGCTGGAATCAATCCATTCAAACACCACATCATCAATCCCCCTGAAGGCCTGGCTGATCCTTGTAGGTAACATAAATAAGCCTGCAGTCTTCTCCAGGCATGCTTGTTGCTTCCTCTCCAAATAAAAAAGCCCCTTCTTTGACTTCCAGCCAGTAAAATAATGGGGTTTTTTTCCAGATAATGAGCTACTTCAGACGAGGAAAATACTCTAGCATCCTGGAGCTGTGTACTTAGCATTCCCCATAGTCCCCCCTGCTCAACACCCACATGTGATTATTTCCAATGCTCATTCCACTGAGCTCAGAAAGCTCTAACTCGGTGTGATTATGATCTGTCAGCCAGCTTTTCAGGGGGGCCAAATCATAGGATACAGGACTTGTGAGAAATGCAACTTCAAAAATGCATTCATCACTTGTTGCCAAAATAAGCACAAGTAGTAAATCCCTGCAAGGTTTTGTCTTTATTCCTTGAAAAGTGAGTTAAATGCATACTGGGTGCATACTGGCCACTGCAGTAAGTAGGGCAGTCATCTCCCAATGACAGCTAAAGGAAGCCAGAACTCAAAGAAAAGTGGTTTTCAGAATCAGAAAACATTTTTCTTCATGCCCACAAAGTGTGGTGAAGGTTTAAAGAAGACAATTTAAAAATACGTATTTTGGCAAAACAGGTCAAGTTGGCAACTAATTCCTAAACTAGGCTTTCTCTACAGGTTAGATGATGTCATTATTGTTATGGATTTTGACCTGTGTGGTTGCTCTCTGCAGCTCTCCATAGCTACTGATTTAGTCCAAACCAGAGCTGGTTTATTGCACTCAGGATATGATATGATTTCAGTAGCATAGTCTTCACAGCATCCTGCTCTTCAAATTCTCTAATACTGATCCCATTGCAACAGAGAGACTTCAGGATTCCTAAGTTCACTATAATTTAAGAATAATTAGCATTCTCTTACTGGGGA
This sequence comes from Irena cyanogastra, assembly GCA_013397155.1. Taxonomy (NCBI): domain Eukaryota; kingdom Metazoa; phylum Chordata; class Aves; order Passeriformes; family Irenidae; genus Irena; species Irena cyanogastra. The sequence continues at coordinate 595,151 of VWZV01008136.1, read as the reverse complement.
AATTCTGATGTTCCAGATACAAAATGAGGAAAAAACATCTGTTCTGATCCCCCAGACAAGTTCATGAGATCTATCAGCAAATTCACATTTTGGTGAAGTTGAGATCAGTACAAAAATCAGTGCAGGTTTATCTTAGGACAGAATTTGCATTTTTAAACTACATCTTAATACACAACTAAATTCATTACTGTTACCCATTTTCTATATTTTGTACCTTCTTTCAAAAAATGTAACTCACAGAAAAACAAAGCAGGTATTCTGACAAAATCATCTATGTTTACCAAAGCAACTTGATTGCTATCAAAGGTGAATTTTGGGCCTCTTAAGAAAAGCAGATAACTTAAGTGATAGATTCATACTCCTTTTAAGTGTGGTCTGCTACACCTGTTTTGATTTTACTACACAAGTGTTGCAGTAGCTATATGACCAACACCCTATGAAGCATTTCTACTCCTCCACAGAGGGCATACAGAGCACAGAATTGTTCCCTGCTAACACTTGGGATGTTCATGAAGTGACCAGTCTCCACTTCTGGATTGAGGTGATCAGCTGTCCATGAGACAGATGAGCTTCTGTGGAGCATAAAGGTTGTGGCTTTTATTTCATTAAAATAAATGAAAATCAATATCCTGCTGACAAAACAGTTATTTTGCAAAGTTGAGCACTTAGACACCAAAATATAGAATAATGAAGACTGCTTCCCTTAACATGGTATTTCCATGTCAGATTAGAGTGTAAAGAAAAGCATCTGTTTACGTAACTGCAACAAATGCCAGAGAGGATTTCACATGTACTGTGCTTGATTTTCTCTCTGACATGGTTTTGGTTCCTAGGCACTTGTATTTGGTTTCCTCACAGGGAGCTCTAAAATTCACTGAACAAGAAATATGTGGGGAAAAAATGTCTATCTTCTGCTTGGTTCAAGAATTGCAGACCTTCTTTTCCCCCCTTCAACTGCAAGGACACCCTTAAACTCTTGGCCAACACCAGAGGCATTGCTCATCACTGCACATCTTCTCAAGCTCTCTCCCTGCTGAAGCTCCTCAGTCAATACTTCTGCTGAGGAAAAGGATCAGCCTGTCCCTAAGTCCTCCAAAGCCCAAGGCATCCGTTCTTGGGCCAGCTCATGTACCTGCTCCCTCTTTGAGTGCCCAGGCATTAACCCAAGGGGAAGAGCATACAGGGCAATGAGGAAGGGAAGCAGCTTGTGCATGAGGGTTTTGCATACCACAGAACTGATTTCAACTCTTAATCACCTGCAGTAATCACAGCCACCCTAAACCATTGCTTTGCTATTCCCACTCCTTTTGGTAACTGCTTCTGTTAACTTGCATTTTTAATGGATGACCTGCCAGCCACACACATTGCTGATGGCACTGGGCAGTTTTTCTGTTCACACTCACAATGCACATCCTTGCTCCCACTGTCAGAAGTCACCACAAACCCCATCTGCCTCAGTTATCCTTTCTCTCCTTCCTTGTCCCAGAAATACAAAAGCAGGAAGATCTAAGTGCACTGGGCAGGATTTCAACGCAAAGCGAAGGGATTTGTGCAGTGCCAAGGAGCTCATGGGATGCAGCCCAGGAGCATTTGCCCCTGAATTTGTGGCAATCAGCCGTGGGATTGGTTGTCTGTGAGGATGGGAGAGGAGCGAGGTTGGCCAGTGGGCTCACTGGTGGCTACAAGCAATACTGTTTAAAACTCAACAGTGTTGCACTGCTGAAATACAGAGCTGGAACAGTCCTGAGTAGGGATTACTCAGTGATGAGAGGAATAGAAAGTTGTAATGACCTTATGTGACATTCATATAGACTGGGTCCAGAACCCAGACAAAAATACTCCCATTTATAATGCTGTATGTTAAGGACAGAAAACTTCATATCAGACCTTTCTGCCACTTTGTCTTGCTTCTTACAGGAATGCAGTAACATAGTCCTCTACATGAAAAGGTCCATTTTTACATTATGAAAGTTACAGTTCTTTAAAATATTTTAGGAATTAATGAAAATTACTGTGCCATCAGAAGTACCAGTGTTGTTTTTCTTATCACAGCTACAAAACCTGACAAAGGCATTTAACATGATTTAAGACAAATGCAAAGCAAACTAATTGCTCTAGTACTTTTAAGTATAGATCATATATAACATAAGTTTCTAAGATCTTCTTTGGAAAACCCACAGTATTTTGTTCATTTGCTTTGTTTACTAAAAAATATGTGATAGCATAACTTACTGTTATTTTTGGATACTATCAAAATATGAAAAGAACAAAAAGGCAACTTGCTATTAATTGGAAATAATATGTTTTAATTTTTAGACTGAAGGAATGATTGAAAACATACATACCTCTTCATGTCTTGTTGCCAGTTTTTAAATAAATCAAACCCTCTTGTGATTTCCACTTGTAATATTAGAGCTTTAAAGGCCTGGCTTACATTCAGCATGAGCTCTGCTGGCTGCCAAGTTGAAGACAAATTACTTTATAACAGACCTCTGTAAGTTGCTAGAAAAATGATTTGTCTCACTTTTAACAGTCCCAGTTTTTAATGTGTTGTTTTACTTCATTGCTTTCACTTTTGCTGGTTACATGACATCTAGCGAAAGTGAAAAGTAAAATCATATTTTAAAGTTGAGAGGTTGGAACTTCTAGATCCTATTTTCATGTTTAAAAGAATTAGATGGTCAAAGCCATCATTTGTTTTGTTTACATCCAGGGATATGGATTGCAGGGAATTCTAGATTCTTACCAGATTTTCAAGATATGCTTCTGCTGGAGACACAGAAAGCATGTCAGATTTTGATCTGGAATCTTGGAGATTAGATGATGTGATTTGACTTACTACTTAGAAATTAAACTTTTTTTACGGGGAAAAAGAGGTTTTAAAGCTAATAATTTTATAAACAAATAAAAAATTCCTAGCTACAGGTGCATGCTAGGACAGATCCTGAAGTTCTCCAGTTCTTCCCAACTAAGATGGCCCCTCAGCACTTGGTAACTTGAAAACAAAACCACCAACAAAAACATCTGATTGCATAAAATGATCATACATTAAGCATTTACAGGATACATACCCAATACACATTACCTACAACAAAATATTTATTTCAACCAATAATTAAAATCACTGTGAAGTCTGCCTTCATCTTTCCATGCATTTTGTCTTGCTATGACACCCAAGTAGAGGCCAGGCTTCCTAACGGGAAGAAAGTAGCCAGCATGTCCATATGTCCATGTGAAGACACAACATAATTTATACCATCTAATTTCAATAAGAAGTCCTCACAATTTGTGACTTCTTAATTTTACAACCAGATTTTTTTCAAATGACTCCTCCAGCAAAGTTCATGTCACGGACAGAGGCATTGTATAGAGTATGGAAGTTCTGGTGGAGTTTTGTACCAGCGAGTCACTCAGCATATCTGGGCAATCTGCAGGAGCAGAGATCCACTGATTCCACATTTCCAGTTATAAAGGCACCAAGCTGCAGAGAAAAGCACCAATAACACAGAAGTGCTTGGTAGTACTTGGCAGGGTTAGAGGATTCAAGAGACAGTGCAGTCTGTTGTTGCCTTTCATTTCCAAACAAATTTGTTTTCAATGCAAATTACTAAACAAAGTTATGGGAGACTCTCTATGGACCCAATATTAAACAAAGTAATTCTGAAGATGTTCAAATGTTTATGAAGAGTAATTACATTTAAAACACTCCTGGTCTGCAAGTATTCCATAGGCACATCATGGCAAAGCACTCCTGTAAAATCCATCTCCACCTGTATTTGTATATTATATTCCTTAATACCTTTGGCTGTTTTGGTCACTCTACAGCCTCCCATGTGCTAATCCAACTCTCTCATCTCCTTTACATATTGAGATAAATTTACTTGATATAAACACTGGCTTTGATAATCTATAGTTTTAACCTCTGTTTTCATATAAGTCTTTGGTTAGATCAGCAGAACATCTTAGAAATTAAAAATGATGTCTTTAAAATGGAAAATTACCTTTCAGCTTGTTTCTAAAGTTTTCAGTCTTTCTTGTAATACCATGTTGTATTTCCATTACAGCTGATACAGCAAACCTTTAAAAAAATCCTAAAACCCCAACTCACACCAAACCTTAATCAATGGCCCCACTCCAGGGAAAAGTGATCATTTTCTACTTACTGTATTCTCCCTGCACCTTTGATACCTTCATCACCAACAGTAACATGGCCAAACAACATGTTTTCTAAAATTGTATCATCTAGATCTGCCTTGGATTTTTTTCCTTTCCCCCTTTTTTTTAACACTTGCAATGCTGGAAGACTTTGTGTAAGTTTCAGATTCATGGAAATGTAATAACAATAGCAAAAAGTTTATTTTCATGCAATTTCACTTAGGTGTGAAAGAAAAAAAACACAGCTAGTACCCAAAATTCTTTTGGGCCAATTTAAACTATTTATTTCCAAAGTATGTTAATGAAACACTTTTAAATGGCAATATTTCCACTAATTAGTTTTATTACCTTCAAGTATTTAAAGGAGAAATTAATAAAGAATGTAAGAAATCTTTTAAATATCTACAAAGAACTTGTATACCAAATTTCTTCTATTTGTAGTCATATTATTACCTTATTTATCAAGAGAGGTATGTTTTACAGGCTTCTGTGAGATTAAAAACTTTAAAACCACTTAGTTTCAGCAATAAACCTCTGCAGAATGGTTTTTATTACCTATAAATAAACTCATAATTATGATTTTTTAGCCATCTTCAGCACTTCTATTATTTTTAAGAGATGACATGATACAAAACAAACCACCCCAAAACCATCATTTCCTTACACATGTGCAAAACAGTATTTGTTGTGGCAGAAGAAAGAGTGATTATTACTCTGAACAGTTCAAAATTCACCAGCATAGTTAAATGAATTTTCAGGACATTTTAGGTGGACAGGAATTAGAGCAGTAACTAACAGATGTCTCCAGTTAGAAGGGCTGGGACTAAAGTAAAGGCTGGGTACAAACAAAGTTCGGTTATTTGAATTTCTGCTTTTTCCGTGCCTGAAACTCTTCGGTTTTATTTTTGACAGACTTTATCAGCATCGATAGGGCAGGGTCTATGGCTTTCTTGGCAACCTCTCCTTTCTTTGCCATCTTGTTCTCCAGGCCCTTGTTTGCCTCCTTCAGATCTTGCTCCTTTTCTTCTCTTCGGCGAGCTTTCTCTTCCAGGATCTTTTCTACTGCTTTTGTCTTTTTGAAATTTGGATCTGAAGGATCCAAATTAAACAGGGGAGAAGTAAACATGGCTTGGAATCTTGTATCAGCAACGTTTACCTGAAAGGAGAAAAGAAGCATTTATTCTAGGTAAACTTTTCCCATGACAGCAAAGCTTTTAAGCCCAATAAAACATGAGCTGCTTCAGAAGTCACAGCCCATGAGGTTCCTGGAACTGCTCCAGCCACAAAGTCAAGAAGTACACAACTACCTGAAAGTCATCTTCTATTAACTCTTTCCTTTTCATAAGAAGTTTCTTTTTCTTCTTGCTCAAATTCTGTTGTTCTACAATCTTTTTAAAATTAAAATGTTTTCTGGTGTCATCCTCATCATCCATCATCAGTAGGGCCATTTCAGCCTGTTACAAAATAAGAAAGTCCATGTACACAATGAAAGTTTTCTATGAAAAAATTCAGAATCTCATTAATAAAGCCTGTATGGGTCTACATTTATTTAAATAAGTTGAAATAGGGTCATCAGGGCTGTATTATTTCATCCATGAAAACATTCTTTTGACATTTTGACGTGTAGTATTAATACAAATTGATTTCCTTCTTATTAGATATAAAATAAATGCAAATACTCACATTCAAATTTCAAACACAGTCATAATCTCATCTGAAAATTGTACACCATAGCTTAAAAATAACTAATGGATATAATTTAATACTGATATTCATATAGCAAAATAAAAACTAACATCTGGATTTAAGTAATTTCTTTAGTTAACTTGTTCTGAGAAAGAATGAAAAGAAAACGCAAAATAGCAAATAACTCAATCTTCAAGGATAAAAATATACAGGACAAGGTCTGAACTCACAAATGTTTCATACAATACTGATGTTAGAAAAATAAAAACTTGGCACAGCCTAACACACAAACTTCTTGGTACTTTTTGTTCCAAAAGCTCTCATTATTAAAATGGTGTAGTTTTATTCTACTGCCATCCTATGAAATTCTGCAGTTCTGCTCACAAACACATACCAATACTTGCAGAATTCAAGTACTGAATTTTGCATCACTTTACCTTCTGTTTTTCAACTTCGTCTTCATCTTCTGAGGTACTTTCTACTGTTTCTGGCTTCTTCTTTAAACCTAAATGCAAATACAGGGCATGAACAAATTCATCCAAGCATATGCACGAGGGCATAATTTACCTATAGCTAGAACTTCTAAGTACATCTCATTTTCTTGCAGTCAGTATTTAAATGTCAGATGTGGAAAAAGGCTGCAAAGTTAAGAATAACCAAGAAGACTCAAAGCAATAAAAATCCACTGAATAGTTGTTCAGTTTAAGGAGGCAGCAACATTGAAATGGCATAAATAAGTCAAAACCATGGTTTTACTCTTATTTTTCATAGAGCAGTAGAGAGAAGTATCAGAATAGTGCAGGCAAACCCATAGCATCACACCACTCCCAGGGCATTTTCTAGAGGAAATTAAAATATGACTGACTCTGCCCAGACTGAATACTGTTTTGAAGAAGCTCCCCTACTCCCTTAGCATTCAGATACACAGTGCTGATTAGACAGACATAATGAACAGCACCAGCTTAAGACATTAGTCAAACCTAACTTCTAATGAAAACAGACCTGTTTATAAATCCTACAAAATCAAATTATTCTCTTTGGAATGCCTGTAGATCTTGATCAAGAAAAAGCAGGAAAAGCAGAAGGTTTCCTGACCTGAACCACAAACTCTGACCTTTGAGCTTGGAATGACATTCCCAGGCAATTTACTGCAGTCCACTGGGGGTACTCTTAAGGAAGGTATTTGGCTTCATTTTGTTAAGACAGGTTTGTACTCAGACTAGAAATACAGACATGCCAGACAGATGTCAAGTTATATCACTAAAGATACTCTGGAAGAGGATGTATTTCTTGAGAAAGGTTTTTTTCCTGCCTTGACTATTCCCTTGACTATTTCTACATGGATTCCAAACTGGAAATGGATTTCCAGAAGAAACAAACCATCACCACGAAAAAATAAACTATCCTGATGCACAGTGTCATCAGCTCAAAAAGTAAACTATTGATTTAGTAGTTCCAGAAAATGTACAGTAAAATCAGATTCAGACATGGTATTGTTACCTAAACTACACACTTTAAGTTAACATGCAGAAGGGAGAAATAGATGTCTTCTATGAGAGTTCAACAACTATGGAATCCTGCTATCTTTCAGAAGTGGCTAAACTACAGAAAAGGAGCACAGAGATACAATTGAAGAGAATTATATGAGAAATTAGATCAATAAATTTCTTTTCTTTCCACATATTTCCCGAAGGAAAGTCATTCAAGTCACTTTCCCTCCTCTTTCACTCTATGGGGAATCACAGAAGTGAGCCTTATGCCTTCAGAATTTTCTGTGGCTGCAGATAGGGCTGAACAAGGTATCAAACTGAGCTCTTCTCCATGAAAACAAATAAATTAGTAAACCCTTTATTTCTTACGTTGACAATATGCAGCTAGTAAAACCAGCTTGGGACCTAAAACCACCCTTGGGACTCAAAAAATTGTATCATACTATAAATGGTTCTGCTTGAAAATTCACAAATGCATAATTTTCTGTATTTTTAACATACTCCAGCTACAGTCCCTCTTCCCATGTACACTCTGCTAGCCCCAGCACACACACTTGTTGCACACTTATGGCAAACTGATTGCAATCCCTCAGATTTTTCCTAGCACTTCAGCCCTGCTGCCATCTTTTAATCAGATTTGTCCCACCTAGAGCAGAAGATAACTTCAGTGTGACAAAGAACTAATTGGTATCTGCCACCAGCCAGTATAGAAAGTGTCCAGTTTCTGCTGTAATTCCCACCCAAGCTGCCATTTGACTCTTTCTCAGCTCAGGAATTTTGTTTGCAACATTAACTTTGTGCATCAACAACTTTCCAGCTGACAGTAAAAGCTAATCATAACTTTGGGACTTCAGACACAGAAACTGACCCCAAATCAAAAATTCCTCTCACAAGACCTCTACCTTATTCAGAAACTTAAGTCAGTCTCAAAAGCCTTGCAAAGACACATGGTAAATGAATTTTTTCAACTACTTTATCTTTCGAGTACAGGTTCTACAACTATACTCTGATTTTGTCATTAAGCTCTTAGGTCCTTGCACTCACGCTGCTCCCTTCCAGCTTTAAACAGCCATCAATTGCTACATACATCATAAATTAGATCATGAGAAGGCATCTAATGGTTTGGAACTAATAGGAGTTACAATAATGTGTGAATAATTCCTCAAAGGTTCAACAGAAACTATGTATAATAGTCCAATGTGTTCTGAAACTGTTCAGTGATCTCCAAAAGCAGGTCCTTGCTCTCATAGTCATAAGCAACTACACTATTTAGCTATCAATTTTTCAACAGTTTAGGCTACAAGAGTAATTTTGTTTCCCTTTTCTAAGACCCCCACAGAATCTGATGCAGTTGCAGTGAAACTGGCCAAGCCAAATCCAAGTCTTACAAGGCTTTTTGAAACAGTATGGGCATCAGTGTAAAATGAAAGTGACAATTTATTTTTTCTTGACAATATGAAACTAGAGTCAAGCATCTAGAATGGATCAAGGCTCATGTATCTGCAGCATCTGACATTTTAGTCTGTTGTATCATTAAGAAGTCACATGAAAACTGTGCAAAGCAAGTACTACCATGAACCCCACACAGACAGCTTTTGGGCACAGCAGGCACAAAGAATTTGTTCCACCTTGCCTCTCCCAAGGTGAAGCACCCACAGTGTAAGAGTCACTGCCTGCTTATCAGGAACAGTTATCAGGAACAAAGATATACCTGAGGAACATATGCTTTAGTAGACTTCCCATAAATTTCAGTTTTCCCTTCACAGCACTCAGAGTTTTTAGGCCCTTGGTCTAGCATCTCCTTACACTCTTGCTTCCCTTCAACTGCCTCAGCTTGACAGAAACTGAACTACACAAGATTCATGCATGTTACAGCCAAAAAATGAATCCAGCATTACTGCATCCTCAGTTTCTGCACTGGTCCACACGAGTCTGCAAATAAACCCTGTCATATGCTTCTTCAGCATAATCTAAAATAATCTGACAGTCAATTTAAGGGTGAAATTTCAATCTTCCAGGGGAATTGTGGAAGGCTTGTGAAAAATGATGGTCATTTGAGTTGTCTGTACCCTAAATACAAAGCTGGTAGAATTATAGCCAAGTTCAAAGACAACTGTAACCCATTTTCCCTCACTGGGTAAGTTGTGCTTAAAAGCAACCCCAACTATGAGACAGAGGCTGTTCTGGGTAAACTTGGTGAACGCCAAAGTTGTGCTGTGTAATTATCATTAAAATGTAAACTGGCTCGCAGCCAGCCACTGCACTGTCCCTTTAGAACTTCCCCAGGGCTAACCATCTCCTGGTTTTCTCCTGTATCTCAGTAATTATCAGTAATCTTGAAGAGAAAAGCTTCACTTTCTTAACCTTTATGTGTATTTAACTATCCTCAAAGACTCCACAAACATTCAAGTCTATTCTCCATGTTATGGACAAGGTTTCAAAATGTGCAGATAAGCTCATTCTCTGCTGAGCCCCTTTAGGACACAACTTCTCACATAATGCAGAAGAAAACATTTTTTTTAGAGATTTCACAGAGAACATCACACTTCATATGAGAGTACCTAGGTAATCTTGCTATTAAAGAAAAATTAAGCAATTTGGTGGAAGGAATGGTTATCTTTACAATTAATTACTTCAACCTATACACAAGCCACACAGAAAGCATGGCAGGAAACAGCACTGCTTGACACTTTGAACTGTGGTGCTTTTTTCTAGAACATGGACACGACTCACTCTACTGTTCTGTATTTCAGATTAATAAGCAGAAAATGATCCAGATTTGGGGGTTTAGTTATTTATTTTATCCTAGGATAGATTTTAATATTCAGGACAGAAGCCTGTGCTGGCAAGTATAAAATTAAAAGTAACTTACCCTTTTTAAATGGAACTTGGATCTGCACTTCCGTGCTCAAAAAACCCTAACCAAACAACAGACTGGCAATATGAGTAAACCTGTTGCTGTCTTCTTTATGTTTGTTCTTCTTTTGTTTTTATGTCATTTTTCTTCTTTTCATATACAGTAATTTTTAATATACAGTAATATAAGCCACCCTTAGGATCTGGCTCCCAAAAGTATGGAACATCAGAAACTTACCTTTATTGATTTTACTCAGCAAAATCACTCAAAATAAATTTCCTGTTACCATGGCAAAAGCTAATTTAAACATCAGAATAAAAAACTTGTAAAAAAGGTATCCTAAAAATCTAAACTGAGCAAGTTATTTTCTAAACTATTACATTTCACTATAGGGGCTTCTAAGCAGCCAAGAGAACTCCAGTAAAAACGTGTATCTGATAAGAGAAAAGTGATTTCTTCTCAAAGACAACTTTGTTTATGATGCAAAAACATTTGACATTTTTGTAATTGACCCAAGCTTCAGAAGGACCCATATATATACACAGCTTTTCCTAAAGAAAAAGACTTCAAAAGCAAGAGTTCTTTTCTCTGGAATACTTAGGGGAGCAGCTTGTTTTTAACAGCTATGCCCAGGAACTGGACAACTAATGGTCTCTGGTGAAAGCCAAGAGAATATTCCATACCATGTATTACAATATGCACAATTTCACAGGAACAGCAATTTTAGGCAAATAACACCTACTTCATTTAATTCTGAACATTCTGTCTCTGTGTTTAGTCCAGCCTGACTTTGGTTTGAAAACTCAGCATGTAACAAAAGGGCAGATTGACTCTAGAAGTTGCTGGTCGTGACTGACCTGTTTTCTCAAATTCTTCAGCAAAATAGGGGTCATTGAGATCAACATCAGGTGGAAGTTCATCTTCACTCTCTTCTCTCTCAGCAGCAGCCTGTAACAAAGCACAAACATTATTTCAATCAACATGTAACTAGTATTTAAGTTTCACTGGAATGAGATATCCTGTTAGTAGCTATGAAGATGAAAACTGAAATACTGTACATGGAACATCAAAAAACCAGAGCACAATAAAAATTGATAATAAAGACAAATCAACAATTTCAACCCTCTTTCATACATTTTGATTAGGCATATCCCCAAACTGTGATGCATCAGACAACCATTCCAACAAATTACAGAATCAGCACTGTTATGTCCTTTATGTTCCACAAAAGGTATGCTTGGGGACAAACTTGAGTAAGAGAGTTCATTTTGGGCAGCAGATTTCAAAAAGCTGGAGTTTAGATTTAAAAGAGCAAATTTTCTTAGTAGTGTGTCATACACCTTGCTCCTTGACTTAATTTATCAAACTGAACAAGCATGTTATGCTAGACAAAGTTGTTCTACTACTGAACAGTGCTGCTTACTCCATTTTGAACATTTATCAGCTTAAAGAAGTTACTCATCAGGTGCCAATTAAAATTAATTTATATGCACAGAGTAACTCAAGGTGTAGAGTCTACTCCTAGAAGTGCAATTCAGCAATATGAGTTACACTGGGAGTAATTTAAGACTTTAGAGAACCTAGATTCTGCATGCCATGTGTTTGTTTTTTTTCTCCTGCAATCTGAAATTTGAATAGTTGTTTGCAGCTATTAATTCTTTGCTATCACAGCTTTGAGAAACAAGTCTGTATTATTTTAGCACCAAAATTTCCAAATTATCATTGTCATAACAATTTTGGATTGATACGCACACAGTAGTAAAAAGACCACTTCTAATGCATTAAAAATGCAAATTAAAGCTAATTATTATTATGACTATCTTTACAGCAGCACAAGTAGATAAAAGATGTTTTGTGTAAGCATATGTATGGTCAGCAGTATGCTGAATATTCTTTTGCTGTGTAGGTTTGAAGTACTCTCAGTACTTTCACGTGAGTGACACTGCATATTCTAACCTTAAAATAGCACTGGCACCTGGACAACTTATTTTGTTCATCTGAAACAAACATTAACAACAAATTAAGAAAACAAACAGCAACTCCTCCTCAAATGGCCAACATAAACATTACCTTTCTCTTTTTCTTAAGAATTCTTTTCTCTTTCTTCTTCTCTAGGTATTTTTGCCATGGAGTCAGGTTATCCTTTCCCTCCAACCTGTTTTTGACCATTTCTTCAGCAGTTTCTTTGAGGCCTAGGGAAAAAACCATAGTAAATTTAAAAAAATGTGATGAATCTGAATTTTTTTTAATCAATTGTTTTCTCCTTTGTAAAAGAGCAATCTAGCTTTTCTTCAGCAAGTCTGTAGAAACAACATAAATATCGCTTAAAACCCCATCTTTACAAAGAAGATTGCTTTACAGGATGTGTTTTTCCGAATAAAACATTCCTTCAGTAAAAACTGTACAAGAGTCAGAAGAAGAGTTTGCTCTGTGGTATCTGATTCCCAACACTCCTGCTGTTCCTCAGAAAGGTGTCTTCTCCAGACATTCAATTGTGCAGTCTACAGATGCCAGAATGAGCAACACAATAAAACCAACAGACATACACAGAGCCTCTCTGTTTAATGTACCACACAGTCATTAATTAAGATTCTGAATTAGTTACGTTGCTGAAACTTTACCTCTGTGACAATACTCTGCCAATACTGCAGGATCTCAGCTGACCACTGCATTTTTTGTTCTAGAAAAGTACACCCCATAGAAGTCTGGCTCTTAATAACCCCGGCCTAACAGGATCAGACAGTTAAGTCTGGACGTGTTAATTAGGTTTACATTAAATTCCCAAATTTAGCACAGACATCCACTGTTTCCATGCCCAGCACTTGCACCTGCATAGACAAGTGTGCCCTAACCTTTAAGCTTTTTGTAAATAGAACAGAATGAAGTTTTCTATAAATATGGATCATTAGAGTATTCAATGATGTAAGAACATCACCTTAAAAATAAATCCATTCAATAACTACATAACTACAATAAATCCATACAATAACTACATAACTACTTCTACATTTCACATGTAAAATACTTAATCCAGATTTAAAAGCAATCTTCTAATTCTGGTAAAAAGTTCCATACACATCAGGAATACTTTTCTAAAATTCATTACATCACAGAGCACTTGGTTGTTATGAGGATGAAAACTGATTTCAGATGCACCTTATAAACTTTCAGCCCGCTCTTCACAAGATGGGCACTTGCAAAAACAAAATTTCATGATCTAAGGAGATTAAGTGATTTGCCTTGCAATATGCTGGAGCACAACTCAGAGGAAGAAGCAGAATCCACTTCCCTGGTAGGAGGTAACCGCCTGGGCAATGAAGTATTTTTTCTGACCTGCAACTCCTTGCTTCATTCACTACACACTTTTTTTTAACTTTTGTAACAAATCAGTCAGATAGTCTACAAGTAACATGGTCTCCCACAAAGTGGCCAAATTTTCTTGGGAGTTTGTAGGAGTCCTGTTTCTGCTTCACTCTCCAAGCCTGATATTTGTTGTCTCTTTCCCAGTTCTAGTGGTCTCTCCTCAACATTCTCTTCTGCCACACCACTCCAGCCCTGACCTGACCACATCCTAATCTCCCACCCTTCATCCCAGTTTTACTGCTTGGAAATCATGCTCAGACCTCTCCAGATGTCCTAGACTAGATCCCATTCTTTCTCCCAGATTTCTCAGTTGCCAAGTCCCCATTCCTCATCATTCCTTCCAGCTCTCCTCAGTATGGAGGAACCAAAACCAGTGATCACAATGGAATCAATGGAGCAGCTTTCATGGACAGTTCTAGCTGTTTTCTGAAAAACTGCAAACACTAATCCCTGTTTCTGTGTTCCTTGACACTCCAAAAATAATTCCAAGGCTGGGGAGCTGGTTACAACTTGTCTGAAATATGAAGTGTGGACAAGATCTAAAATCATATGAAACCACAGAATCATAGGAGGAAAAGAATGGAGCAAAAACAAGATAAAGGATCTTTCTACTACTACTCTGGAAAGGTGCCAGAATGAACAGTAAGTGGCAAACTGTTACAGGCACAAAAATTTGGTACTTAATCAGCAAACAAATCAGAGCCACAATAAAGGAAGGATTTTGCATTGATTCATTAAGAACATACCATTAAGAAACTCTCATACAACAAGAACAAATATTTAGTTATCTTCAAAGTCCATGAAAGCAGAGTCACTAGCTTCCTTGAAATTAAATCACTATAACTTTGGATACTTTGTAGTACTTTTATGGAAAAAATTACTGGTCAGGTAACAACCTTGCAGATTCTCTTCGAAGATAGTAAATACAGAATTAAAAAAATATATGTCACATCTCCAGCAAAAGAGAGACCCAAAATCTGAAAGGAAGTTACAATATTTCTGATTTATTTGCCTGGAAAATTGAATCATTTGATCCATCTGGCACTGAAGAACTTGGAGGAAAATCCAGCCCTTTTTTGTGGTATTTGGCAGTCTCATGAAAGGCATTAGAGTTTCTCCACAGATTAGAATGGCTTAGAAACTACTGTCCAGACCACTTCCTGGGAATAAGAGTGTATTTAAGTGGTCAAAAGGATTTTGATTCCAGAAGGGGAAAGGAATTGTCTACTTTAGGTAGAAATATTAGCTTGCCATAGAAAGGTCTAACTTATAGACCCTTACTGATATAATTTTTTTTTAGAATTAATGAATCAATAGTTTTATTTAATCGTCACAAACAAGGGCAAGAAAAGAGAGGGAAAAGGTCATCTATATTAGCATGCAACAAAATAATGAATTTTTACTTCTCCAAACACTCAGTTCTGAAAACCTATGGAAGTTTAACAGCCTGCAACTGTCACTGTTATTGGAGGCTAGAAAGATATATTTCTGTTCTCAGGAAACCTAAACAAGCAAGTTCATCTTGCGTTAATGCCTCATCAGAAAAACAAAACACCTTGTTGCAGGTAGCTGAAAGGAACAGCAAATAGAAGTACTCTGATAACATTAGAATTTGTCACCTCCAAAGATAAAATATGTTAAGTCAACCAAGCTCTCCTAAGCAGTACAAGTGCCTGTGAGAGCCCAGCACACCTAGCAGCTGTCAGGGAGGAGCCCCCACACGGCTCAGCACATGCTGCTTCCTTTCCTGCTGCAGGAGCTGAGGCCACTCCAGGCAGGGACACACTCAGCAACGACCCAGATGGAGATAAATATTTCATTTCTGTGCTCTACATCATCTCTAACTGTACAGTTGGGCTTTACTATGCACTTTACAGACACCACAGCCTTCTATTCTACTTCTGACCAAAACAAATTTGAAATTTTCCTCTAAGCCTAGCTAAATATTTACATCTCATTCTTCCCAAAGGACAAGTTTTTAAGTTCAAAAAACACCCCCAAAAACCTGGCTGAATATCATCAACAAATGCAGTTGTGGTCTTCTCTCTTTTCACTTTCTGAGGGGAGCTTTGGGAGCTGGATAAGGATTCATAGTAATTGTTGCTTAAATCAGATATGATTAAGAAAACAGATGGATGCTTGAATATAACACTGATTTTGTGCCTAGAAGAAACAGACCAACGAGAGTTGGAACTACATCTAATTTGTTTTTGCTGGCACTGTGGTTTATTTAAAACTATTATGATTCAAGAATAACTGAATCATTGACAAAGTATGCTTTCTATAACCATGTGTAAACAACTGTGCCAAAACTCAAAATTTTAAATTAATTCAAATATCTTCCTTTCAACTGAAAAACTTCCTAGATTTAACTGTTGTAATTCTTCCATGTATTAAACATTTGGGAAGGAAAAAGATTTTGCAATAAGTCAAGCACATTAAGGCAGAACTTGATAATAAAAATATTTCAACAGACATAAACTAGCTCTGAAAAAAAATTAAGGAGTCTTCAGAGATTACAACAAAAACTATTTTTGAATGCCCAGAATGTTCCAACTAAACATAAATGATTTTGAAATTTAAAAGAACACATTTGTTCAAGATAAAATAATGTAACAACTAAGTATCCTCCTTCCCATAAGGAAGCATGGCCTCAAGCAAGTATAAACTGCCAGAGCTATAAACTACTGTTCAGCATGTGCTGCCTATGCTCCACGATATAAAAAACTTATATAAAAGAGTATCCCCTTCAGGTGTGCAGCACCTCTTCTCCAAATGCTGCCTGAAATAATTAACAGCTGAATTTTTGACTCAAAGGCAAACTTAAGACAGCCATTTTCACTTTTCCAACTTGTGTTTTGGACAAAACTCTATTGCAGGGGTCAACGGCCAGAAGTGGCACTGCTGACCTTGTGGAGGTGAACAGTCTCTAACAAAGGCAAGTGAACACTTCTGTGATTTCCAGAACCTCTGCTCTTCAATAAACCTCTCACTTTTCAGGGTAAGAAATGAGGTAATGTTAACATATAATGTAAAATCATAGTTGCTAAATTAACATCAATACCATAAACTATCCATGTAAAATTCATTGTGCACACATGCACGTTGAACCTAAAATTATATGAACAAACTTGACCCTGTGCATGGACATCCAGCTATATTTAGACAAAATCAGTCAAATTTATCAAGATAGGGGGGTTTTGTTTGGTTGTTTGGGGTTTTTTTACCATCCCTCCCTCAAAAGAGATAAGGACATAGCAAAAGTCCTAGGAGTCCTACAAGAAGGTGCAGTAGGGAAGGGGTTGGACTAGGTATAAGTATGTAACAAATCCAATTTTCTCAAAAAAAAGTTCCATTGCAAAGAAACAGCCCATGCATCGTGGAACTGGATTCCATCTCTACTACAGTTAATACTCCATTGCTACTAAATGTCAATGCAATTTACTCATAACACGTAAGGTACAGTCTTAATGACAGCCTCTTAGAAAACTTCTTGCTCTCTCAGGGCAAGCAAGGCTGAAGAGTTTTCTTTGGTCTCCCTTAAAACAATTTTCCATCTCCTAAAATGAATGGTTTGCTCTAGATTCCTGAATATGTCACCACATTAAGTTGCTCAAACTTTTCTAAATTTACAGGAGTTTCTTTCTTACAATTTGCAAAATTCTATGAAAAACAGAATGCATAATAAACAACAAAACAACCCTCCAAACGTGTTTTTCAAAACCAACACAAAAAATGGTTGCTTTAACACCTAAATACAAACATATATAAATACAAAACACACTGCTAGCAGCAATTGATTCACCTATGGTTTCCACCTTCACTCTGAAAGGTGGCAACAACAAATCTCTGTAGAAGTCCTATAAAGCTACCTATCTATAAAAACTCCTTGGCCTTGAATGCTCAGTGACACAATGAATGAACTACTGAGTGAGCAACATCATGAATGCAAGTACTGACATGCTGTGGACAGATGGAGTATGACGCTGTGTCACTGAGCACTTGTCCTGCCTGTATGATACATGCTTTTTCAAAAAGGTTTTCACAGCATTCATGTTAGAAATTATTGGAATTATAAAAGCATCATTAAAAGCATACAACCATTTTTAATGCCCATGTATGCTTTTGAATACAAGTCTGATGAAGAAACAGGAATAAAATTGTTCCCTTCAGTTTCGTCCACGTCAGTGAACCGCTACAGAGCGGAGTATTTCAAACCAAGCAGAACTTTTATTCAGCAGAAGTTACCTGAGTGAACTCAGAATAATATTTGTATTAATCATAGCATTAGATATGCATTCCTAGCTGGGATTAACCCATCACAGTGAAGGGCCTGGATTCTGGTATGTGTCTGGTCTTGCTATTTGCAGTAACAGAATGGGGCTGAGTTCTGACATAGGCTACAGTCCCACACCTGTTGCACCTTGCTGCTCCCAAGAAGGGAATGTCACACTTCCCCAGCCTTTCAGCGGCACATTTAACCCTCTGAACATTTGCCTGACATGCTCACTGGAAAAGATTCAGATTTTTTATTTTCCAGAGTAGTTCTGTTATTTTAGCAAACAAAATTAGGCTTGCAAAGAGACCTACCAAGTGCCAGGGCTGGTACAGACAGTCAGAATGCGATCTGGGCCAGGATCAAGATGATGCCACAGTGCAAACCTTTCCCTTCAAGCATATAGTGAGCAGTTAAATTGGCTCATTACACCTCAGGGAAAGCATTCAGTCTGAGTGCTTTTTGTCACAAAGGAAAAAGAGAACTAGACACTTGTGTTTGGCTCTGCAGAGGAGTCCTGCTGGGATGCTATACAGTGAAGTGACCTTTCACTGGTTTCCAGATGTCAATCTGGATGTCACTGTTCCCCAGCCATCCCTGGTACCTTGCCTTCTCCCAGGGCAGATTCACTGGAAGTTCAGACTTCTCCTCCTTTGCTCCCCCAAATCTTCAGCATTATGCAAGCAACACTTTCAAACCACTCTCCTCTAATTATACACAATGTTTCCAAATCATACTGGTTTTCATTTTTAAAAGTGTAAGTATGTTTTATGACTCTATAGCAAACACATGAATTCTACTTAAAAAAACATCTATAAATTGATAATTGAAAAAGCAAGTACAAAAAATCCTGGCAAAAAATAATCTATAAAGAGAAACTTACAGCTGGGGAACTGAGTTTGGTCATGTTATTTCTTCTATTTCCCTCATTGTAAACAATCTGGATTTCAATTTATGGGGGAAAAGAAGGTTTTGTTTCTCCTGCTATAAATTCAGCACCTTACACTATATCCCTGTCAGCAGACCAATACTGCATATCTGCCAAGGCAGGAAAAGAAAAAAAAAATAAACCCTACCTGGGACCCATTTAATCTCCATTCCTATATCCTTTTCTTCCTGTTTTTTCTCTTTTTCTTGGATACTTTGCAAAAGTTCTCTGTACTTGGCAATTTGCGTTTCATCGTCTTTTTGGCTTTTCCTCGGTTTGTCATCTTCCATTTCATTAGCTATATCACCATCTAGGAGGAGAGAGCAAAGTTAACACAGAGAGCCTCAAGAAAATGAGCAACTGAAGTTAATCTTTAGGAAATAAACCTAAGACACACCTATTATTTCCAGAAGATAATATTTTCATCTATTATTACCCCATAGAATAGCCAGTTTAAGAATTCCCTTATTTAGATGAAATAAAAATAGTATCTGAAAAGACAAAAGACAATTTGTCCAGTAAAGGAAATCACTGACTGGACACACATCCTTCACTGTATTTTAGAATTATTACTTTCAGAGTCCCTACCAGCAGAGTAGAACATAAATCTCCAAAACCAGCTCTTTCAGCACTTTGTGTAGATGGGTGTTACATCTGCTAACTTCCAGTCAACTGGGACCTCCCTGATTATCCAAGACTGCTCAAAAATGATGGAAAGTGGCTAAGTGAGCATATGGTATCTGACAGCTCCCTCAGTACCCTTGGGTGGATCCCATCTGGCCCCATAGACTTTTGTGTCTCTACATGGTGAAGCAGATCACTGACAGTTTCCCTTTGAATTAAGGGGACTTCTTTCTGCTCCCTGTTCCTGTCTCCCAGTTCAGGTACCCAGAGAAGTGGCATTTTTATTAAAGACTGAGGCAAAGAAGGCATGAAGTACTGCAGTCTTTCACTCATTCTTTGTCATGGTGCTTCCCTCTACATCCAGTAAAGATGGAGATCCTCCTTAGCTCTCCTCTTATTGCAAATGTATTTATAGAAACAATTTTTGTCTTTCATGGCAGTAATCAGGTTAAGTTCTAGCTTGGCTGTGACCCTCCTTATCTTCTCCCTGCACAACCTCCCAACATCCTTGCAGTCCCCCTGAATTGCCTGCCCCTTCTTCCAAAGTTCATAAACCCTCCTTTCTTTCCTAAGTCCTAGCCAAAGCTCTCTGTTCAGCCAGGCCGGGCTCATTCCCCACCGGCTCATCTTTCATATGGCACATGGGGACAAGTCAGCTGCAGCTGCTTTTCTACTTCCCTCATCAGAAGCTGAGATCAAAGAGGGAAGCATCTGCTCATCCAGAAAGCAAAAGGCAAATCTGTTTGAAGACAAGTAGAAAGAGAAGACATTGGGTTGTTTCTTCTTCCTAGTGTCCTGAGAAAGAAGAAGCTGTACTGGATGGGAAATGAAAAACTCCTTAAGCTAAAGGAGGATCCCTAGAACCTGGATAGGCAAGGGGCTACCAGTTTGTATTTATCACTCATTTTGCTAGGAGAAATTTAAGTGGCAATGTATATTGTCATTCTTTCCCATCTAGATAGAACTTATATTTCTTCTGTCAAAACTAACAGTTTTAAAAAAATTGTTCAACATTGCCTTCAAAAGAACTGTAGGAGCTTTTAATTCTGTAAGCAAATAAAGCACATTTGACAACAGCTGCAAGAAAGGAAAGTGAGATGAGTTTGTTCTCAAAGTTTGTTCGAAGTTCAAATAACCTTGTCAGTGGCTTTCAAGTATCACGCTGTATTGCACAACATCAGGAACCACTTTCTGATGGATATTAAGGCAGCAATGCTTTCTGCCAACAGCTTGTTCAAAGGCTTTTTGAACAAAACACACAAACCAAAAAGTCCTGGGGCATTAACTGCTGCACTGCAAGAGAAATACAATCAACCTGGGAAGGAGAAAAAGGCAAACTCTGATGAAATTTGGAGTATAAAATACAAGTCTATTCTTATTGTTTTCCAAAGAAAGTAGTTAGAGAAGTGCTAAAAGATTTTAAAATAAGAAAGTTCAAATTGTGAGGCTGGTCAGAAACAATCCAATACAACAATTTGTTTTTAAAAGATGACATTAATACCAAATACAACCAAATGCAGAGGTTGAATAAATTAAATTGGTGACTGCCAGCTGAGTTAACTGAGATCACGTTCTTGTAATCACGGAGTTGTGAAGAGATCAGGTTCTTAGTTTAAGAAAATTATCTTGCAATAGCTGAGTGGATGATTTCTTTTTTTAAAAAACTCAGCCTTAGAAACTAAAGACAGTAGAGAAGTTGTAGCAGATATAACATCTGACAAGAGGTATGCTGCAAAGCTGAATTTTTTTAAAGATGGGGGGGAATTTTCTTTCCGTGATGTAATAGCAAAGCAGAAAACTCAGCTACTGACTTGGATGCTGATAGCCATGCCATAAAAATTGCCCTAAATGTCTCAATTCCATCCAGGGTAGTTATTTAAATTCAGATATATAAAAAATAAAAACCAAAATACATACAATGCACGCAGACCCACAGAATTAAAACTAAAAAGCTTTATACTCCAGTGTTCAGGAATCAAGTCTGAGGCAGAGGTTTTTACACTGCATTACAGCATGCTATGAAAAATTAGATGTGTTGATGTCAGTCTTGAGCCAGAAAATAATGTCAAACACAACACTGGGTTTTAACCCCATTTTCCCCACATTCTAAGCACTTCCTAAAAAAGGAGTTGTGCAAAGCCCATTAGGTCATCCCAGTGATAATAAAAAAAATGGAAAAATTTAGAATACAAAAAGAAGTTTATTCAAAGCCTATCAGAGTTGATGCCTTTTTGTAAGATTTTTTCAGGGAGAAAAGATCCTGGGAGAATGCAAACAGACAGACAACAGTAAATGAATGGTAAACATTGAATTACAGCATTTTCTTAGAATTTTGCATTTTCTTTCAGGTCTGTGTAGTCTAACTATGGAGGTGTGTGCACTGAGTGCAGTTTTTAAACCTCCCCTTGAAAATCAGGTGAGTTTTGTAGCTGCAGCCTTTAGGCACCTGTCTGTGCAGAGGTGAGCTGGCATCACTAGAGCAAGCCAGGCCTAAGGCAAGGTTAACACTCTGTCAGCCCTGAGCAGGGACTGACTGGCCTGCAAAAGCACAGGGAGATATGTTCTTCAAGTTACTGGACAACTCCAACAATTTATATGAACTTCCTAGGAGGAATGCTGAACATGACCCTTCTCGGCCTTTACAAGCACCTTTAACTACAAAACAAACCCAAGCCAACAGCTCCTGCAAACATGCTTTGGAAAAGCATCCAACACCTGCATCAGTTGTATCAAGTTTCTGATGCTTCACAGAAAGAAAATAATCAGGTTGTGGTGTTTGCATTCTGCAATTCCCATGAAATTCCACCCAGGCTTGGCCACCTCATAAACTGCTAAACCCTCTTGCTTCTTCTTTCCAGAGTCAATAATAAATAACTGCATATTCTACTTCTGCGAACCTCCATTTCTTAGCCTTCTGTAATAGCTTTACAAGTATAAACACATGTGGATACTGTTTATTTTTAAGAGAAAAACCTAGCCAATTATCTAATAAAATCTAATAAAATAAAATGCATTTAAATTTATATAGGTAGTCATGAGTTATTGCAACAAATAGATTTCAGAGTTCAAGAAAGATTTAATAACTAGTCTGGTTCTATCTAACCTTAATTATTGAAAATAAGATTTAGCAGCATTATTTAAACAAAAACTCCTCCCTCTCAACCACTACATTTCCTTTCACTGCACTTGTGCACCTCTGGCATCGGGACAACAGCACAAAACAAAGGATCTACTGGCTTTGTGGAGTCTTGTATTGGAAGCCAAATACCACAGGAAACTGGGCTTCCTGCTACTGAGGAGAGTAGGGATCTACATGGAGCTCCTACAAGCCTGGTGGTGTTCAGTGTTTGGACAACTCTTAGGTTTAACTTTTAGGTTGCCCTTTGAGGAGTCACAACTTGGGCCCAATGATCCTCATGGGTCCCTTCCAACTCAGGATATTCCATGATTCTATCAAGACCAGCTAATTAAAAAAAATTCTATATAAGTATTTTATCAAATAGTCTGTTTCACTTGCTGTGTGCTGTGCAAAGCAGAACAGCAGAAAAGATGCTGCTCTAGCAAAGATTAAGACAAAAAAAAAACCAGATTAAAAGCTTAGACATAAATTCCACAATACTTAATTTGAAGCATATTTAAAATGCCATAAGCTAAGTCACTGGTCTGCATTGTCAAAATAGCAATTATGGGCTGGATTTGATGATGCCACAAACACTTCCTAACTGGCATAAATGTACCAAGTAACAGAAAGTTCAGAAGAATGTAAAGGAGAAATTTTGTGCTATGAACCACAACACTCCAGGTCACTGAAATCCTCAGTGTTACAGAACTTTTGTTTAACAGTAATACTAACATTCATGATGCACATATTTTAAGTTGAAAAATTCCAAGAAAAAAACGTATTAGAACAGGCCAACAAAAACCTGTTTAAAAATAAAACATTTTAATAAGTTTGAAAAGTACAAATAGAAGTCCAGGACATTTTTTCCTTCTTATCAGACTCCTACATTTCCATTCAAGCAGCTGACATTGATTTTTCCCATTTGTGCATAGCACCACGTAATTCTGCTGGATGGAACCCTGACAGATGGAATCCTGTTTTGTATCACATAACTGAATGGATAAAATGTCAGGAACATATTAAAGACATGACAACATAATTCCTCTATTAGCAACTTATTTTTCAAAACATCATTTGAATTTAGACATTTCCAGCTTTAAAATTTATTAGCATGATATGATTATTTAAGGTCTTTTTTTTTCCCTTCCCAGCAATGGAATTTTACTCTTTAAAATTCCTGAAGTGTTGTTCACACGAACATTTGCTTTCATCACCACCCTATCACAGATGCTTATCTTTAGCATCTTGGTAGCCTTGTACCTGAGAGAAGATGTAAATGCTTTACTCTGCATCCCCTGGTCCCCTTTACAGACTTCACTAAGTATTGCTAGAGAAACTAAAGCTCACTATGGTGCAGTTTGTGAGATTTTATGTGAGGTGAGAAAGAAATGGACATTATCACTGCCAAGATAATGCCAAGATGATTTTGCTGCCAAAAGATTTCCCAACTCTATAACCAGAAGAATCTGTAATGTTTTCTTGCATGCTCCAAGCTCATCTCTGATTGCAGCAATCTGCTTTAATGCAGTATAAATAAATTTTAACATCTGTTTGAAAGACCTAATTAAGGCTTAATGAAATTTTATTTGCCTTGTAATCTAGGCTGTATATATTATTAAGAGCAGGATTAATTTTAGAATGAAAACAAGCAATTTAAATCAGGAATTTAAACATTTCTGCACCATATGCAGAAGACTTATGTACCTTACAAAGTTAGATGAAATTCTCTTTATATTCTTAACAAGTATGTGAATCAAAAAGCATTTGAAAGATGCTCCTGCTCCTTTAGTCATTATCCACCTTGCATTTCAAACTAGGGCTTTTCCTCTGAAAAGGAAACACTTCAAGTTCTATGGGCCTGTAACTTATCTCAGAAATGAACAGATGAAAAGCAGATATTGCCAAACTTGACAAAGAGATGTCAAGGTACCATGAAAAAAGAGAAGAAAAAGGAGTAGGAGGAGAAACAAAATGCAAGAATATTATTTTCCACTCAGAGGTGTAAGCTCCTATTCAGAAAGCAGTCACTGTAGTCCAGTGGAAGGTGTCCCTGCCAATGGCAGGGTGTTGGAGCTAGATGGTCTTTAAGGTCCCTTCCAGTCTGAACTATTTCATGATTCTGCTCAGGGGCACAATTGTTACACAACAAATACATATTGTCCTTGTAAAACATGACATTCAAAGCATTTTATACAGATATGACATTTAAATACTTAAATAATTTGTATTCAAAACTCTGCAGCTAACAACTTTGTGTACAACATTTATTACCAAAATACCTTGCTGCTGTTCCTCCTCTTCTTCACTTGATGAAGCCAAATAAGCTTGAAAATCCATGTCAAGAAGCTCCTCTTTGTTAAAAGTTCTGCAGAGTGATGTTACTCGCTCATGATCTGTCTCATCCCATGTGATATCTACCTTAAAAGTAAGGATACAGTTGTAGAAGCTGGAACACTAAAACTAAATATGGTAACGCTATCTTTTTAGGGAAAACTATTTTATACTTTCCATTCAATTACCTGTTAGTAATGTTCTCTACAATAACTCAATATAATAACCATTTAGTAACATGAATTTAATGATAACATTTTGGATTTACTCTACAGTCAGTTTCAATGAATTTGAGCTACAAGAAGAACTGAAGAAATCTCCTCATGCACTGAATGGTTCTGTAACAGCAGCTCCCACAACACATAACCTCTGTAAGCCAAATTTCCTCTGTGGCAGCAGATACTAGAGTTGAGGCAGCCACCAACTCCTCTCTTTTCCTCTTCCAGCAGCAATTCACTGCTGGAATCACACACGGACTGCAATGGAGACAATGGAAGTGTTTGCGCAACTGCACCCTCAAGCAGAACGTGAAACAGATCTGACTGAAAAATGATCCAGCAGAAAGTTTAGAAAGATTATTTCTCAACTAATCACTTCTCCAACCTGGTTCACTTCATGGCCAGATGGAAATTTTGGCTCTCAGTAGGACAGAGTAGGAATGAATTGCTACAAGGAGGGGAAGCAACTGTTGAAGCCTGGCATTACTACCAAAAAAGCTCTTACTGATTTATACACTAACATCCATTTCAGGCAAATTAAAAGATTTAACTGTAAATAACAAAGTAATTTTATGTACAACTTGTCACAGAGATATAATGAGGTCAAAATTCAGTATTTAATTCGTAAAAGAGAAGCCTAATCTTCTTTAAAATCTACACCAAGGTTGCAACTTGTGGGTCCACAGCATGCTTAAATCTTTTAATACGTTTGATGTCTTTATTTTGAAATGGTGGAGATAATCAGGAATCTTTTCCCCAGTACATATATCATTCATAAGCTGACAGCAAAACTAAACAAATAAGAAAAACATTACAAAAACACTGTAAAGATACCTTTGATGTTCCCATAGCAGCAGATGTGAAGTACTTTGGTTTATAAGCAGCTACGTTCACTTCGGAGGCGACATCTTTTGGCTTATCATCAAATGTAATGTTATCTGGAATAAATCTTAAAGGCAAATAAAACATGTTATTCTTCAAATACACTGGGAAATTGCATAGTGTAAACAGTCTAAACTTTCCTGAGTATGGTACATCAGCATGAAAGAATTAGCTAATATAAAAAGGGGGCAAGCCAGAAAAGGGAAGAAAAGAAATGGACAAGTACTTCACACATGCAAGATTCACTGTCTGGCTTCTGCAGATCTGTTCCACAGGTTTTCAGTGTATAACAACACCCTCTTTGGGAAGTATTTCAATTTTCAGTCTGGTATAAACAGGGTCACAGGTGTTTTTTGGGTGGTTTTCTTTGTTTTAAGAACCATCTTTTCAGAAAGCTTAATATCAAAAATTAAAAAGAAATAAGTGAATAAAATAGGATTTGGAAACAGATGAATAAGAAATTCCAAACCTTTTAGGAAAGCTTGGTACATCTTGAAAATTATAATTAGTAAGGAAAAAAAAGTTATAAAGTAACAATTGAAGAACTTAGTTAAAAAAACACCAAAACCTGATATGCCACTTGAGAAATTACTTGCGATTTTTTAAAAATCTTTGCAAATGTAATCTGATAATAGTATTCAACATTAAAATTTAACAAAGCAGAAGATTAGGAAAATCATTGGAGAACTTCAAACAGCTGTGTTTGTTGTAAAACATTATCAGTGTTTAAAATGATGAAAAGTTACATGTTCTCTTAGCAAAGATGTCTTCTCTAAAATGGTTCAAAGCAAATTAACTGAGTTTCTCTAGAATATGATTCAAAACAAAAAACCTTTAACTTTCACTGACTTCCAGGGTGTCCATAACAGAGGCCCCAGCAGACAAACAGGGCTTTTGTCACAACTTTTTGTGATTTAGTAACTTTTCTGCTTAGAATGAAAGGGGGCTTTTGCAACAAAGGGAAATACTAACAATAAAGTAAACCATAATTTAAAATCCTTTCTTTGCCAAACATGACTTTTGAAATATCAGAGCATCCAGCTCATTCACAAGGACTAACATATATACTGCAGCTTTGTGACAACAGCAGCAATAATCTTGCCCTGCAGTAAGGAATCATGAAAAAGATCCACTTCTGGACCCTTGGGGAGAGAAAAAGAAAAATGAAAAAAGTTTCATTTTCTGAATCCTATCACTTTACTTAATTGTACCAAAAGCTTGAAGATGTAACCAGAACTTTTTATCCGGCTTCTCTGAAAATAGACTCTCTATGCAGAGATCCTCTTGAACTTCCCATATAACAATAAAAATGGTTAAGAAGAAGAAAGAAGAACCAAAGGGAAACCTAACAACTCACTGGATGCCCAATTTAGCTTTGTATCTCATTTTGCTTACAGAATAAAGTCAATATAGTTTACTCCAAATTATTATAAACTGCCTTTAATTCACCCTCCCTGTCTCGACATGCAAAAATATCACCAGTAGAGTTACCTCAGGTCTATGAAAGAACAGCTACTTTCAAATTCCAGTCCATCACATTCCTCATAAATTTTATTGGCTGTTTCAGGAGAATCACATTCTACAACTGCATAGAAGTATTTCAGTCGCTTAAACTGGTACTCCCGCAGCTTTTCCCTATAAATCCTGCAAAAGTGGAGAAAAGACCAGTGAGGTGAGCTGGATTTAACACCTTTTTATTCCCAGTATCTTTTAATTCAACTCATTAAAAACATGTGATGATCAAGCACTCTCCTAATCTTATAAGATCAGATGTTAATCAGCACAAAATTCCACCAATATTGAGTTTTCTTCAAGTAAAAAGACTGTTGCAGACAGTTTTATTAAGTGTAAAAGTTGTACATGACTCCACTGAAAGGATGAGGTTCAGTGAATCTGAAGGGCACAGGCATCACTGAGGCACCTCTAGGATACCTGGATTTCTGTGTGTGGGATTCCAGATGCTCTCAAGCCCACTGAGCAGTAAATCCAACATTTCAGGATGCACCTTGATGCACACAGCGCAGGTGACCTCAGAACACGCTCTACACATCCACCTTATGCCCTCCTGATGCACCAGAATGTCTTCAAGTGGATCTGCCCTCATTTTAGAAGCATCTAGATTTTTTAAATATAGGGTAGTCCAGCAGGATGCATTATACAAACATGGCCCCAGTCAGGCTGCCAAGCATCTGGAAATTCTGGAAAAATATCACAGCAAAACCTTGAACGGAAGTTAAAAAAGGCAAAAAAAGACATGCCTGAAGAAGCCAGGACAATGGTAGGACTGAGGAGCTCAGCCTAGGAGCCCAGGGTTGTTGCTGGTGGCACTCAAGAAATCTCAGTCTGGGAATTCTCAGACTAAGGTCCCTGTTGATTCACAGGTAAGAATTTTGACAGTGAGCACTAAAGGGAGTTTACAGCACAAATGGCAATTTGTAGAGGAGAAATGCTGGTTTTTAAGCTACCCAAGTATTTGTTCCATTGATTATTCCAATGAGCTACATCATAAAATTCTGAACTCGCATCAGAAAGCAAATCTTCTCAAAGTTTATCATCATTCATTCATTAAATGCACTGATAATGAACCAGCGCCTGCTGTAAAACAACCTTTGAAAAAAACTAAAAAATTAAGGTGTCCACAGGACCCTTCCACATATGAACGAACTCCTGGGAATAAGAGTTGATTGGGATTTCCACTAAGAATGAAACATATTATATCTCTCATCTGAAGACAAATTTAGAATCAATACCCATCATCCTCTGTGGTATTCTCTGGAAGATCAAACAGTTCCACAGGTCCTTTTTGTTCTTCCTCTTTCAATCTCTCTTTTCCAAACTCTGAAGGATAAATCTACAAATACAACAACAAATTTTTAACTGTGGTTTAATGTACACTAGCTAAGGAAAAAAAAAAATCTCTCCAGGCTTTTACACTTTACAATTTTTATTTAAGATCAGTGGAGGCATCAATTCCATAAACTTTAACAGCTTCCTAATTTTAACATACGGAAAAGACAGTAGAATAACCAAACTGCCTGCTAGGAATTTTGAGGCAGATGAAGAACAACAGGAACCCTGACTTTGTTCATTGTACTGTGGCCCTTTTCAGAAACAGGTACCTGATTAAAATTTCTCAGAGAGCTGAGGCAGACACTAATAATGGAAAAATACAACTTAATTGGCCAGAGTACAACCAATTTATTAGTAAGGTCTAAGGCTGGGTCTTAGGTCTAAGGTTGGGTTATCTGCCATACAAATCACTGAATATTAAACTAATCAAGGAAATGTAGTCTCCTCCTACTAGAACTGACAACTTCAGTACTAGTCTCAGAAAAACAGCACTGAGAGCCAGTCTCATAAACATGAGAAATCAATGGCTTTGGCCTCTAACTCTGCCAAATACATTCCTGTTATAGCAAGTTAAATTGCAACAATTTCTCTTTAAATACATTAATATTTCTTTTGGTTCTCCACAGCACTGTCTTACTTCTCATTTTGTAGTCTATTTTTTTAACAGTAAAAGTCAGTACTCCTTTTAGAAACCAGGTCTTACCTTAACAGAAAACACTGTTCCTCCTTTGGGTGTGAAAGAATTAAAGAGAGCCAACAAATCCTTAGCCTTCAACCTATCCCAATCCATATTACAAACTGCCAATCTACT
Organism: Irena cyanogastra; assembly: GCA_013397155.1. Taxonomy (NCBI): domain Eukaryota; kingdom Metazoa; phylum Chordata; class Aves; order Passeriformes; family Irenidae; genus Irena; species Irena cyanogastra. The sequence goes on along the minus strand of VWZV01008136.1, from coordinate 565,559 downwards.
TGTAATCTGAAAGAACATAAAATTCATACGTTTAATTGTTGACTGTTGTGGGGAATACACAATTCTCTAGCAGAACTCAGTGGTAAAAATCAAAGTCAGCAATAAACTTGGCTGAAAAAAACAAAAGCAGCATTGTTGTCATGATCTTTTATCACTTAAACTAGCAAAGATGAGAAGCAGAAATTACCAGAGCACATAAAAAGGACATAAATAGTGAAGCAGAACGACTGCACCAATCACAGATTTAGAACTGCAGAGACAACATAATTGCTTAGGATTTTGTTATCATCAAACATTGTTAGTCTCAGGAGTAACCACTATCAGTATTGTGACAGAACTACAATACTGTGATTTCTTACACACTGATTATGCTAGTTGTAAAGTCCTATTTCAATGTCTCATGATGCCTTAATTTCTTGAAGTGTGAGTTAAATAAGCAAATTTTTGAAAAGTGAAAAAAGATCAGTAAGGAACAAAAGCAGTACTATTTAAATTCTGGAATTACTGAAAGGCTCAGTTTGTTTGTCCTTTCACCTGTAGACAGCTTATTCATAGGTATAGGTAAATGTGCTTAGGGGAAGAGAAGATACCAGTGAAAACTGCAAGTATTTCATTGTCAGACAATTTTATTACCATTCTATCACTAAAAGGCTGAAAAACCTTAACGAAAAATTACTTCCACAAACTGTTCCATAGATGATGGTCTATAATGAACTCATAACATTTCTGAGTTTGTCACGTAGCAACTTTTCACATGCAAAGTACTGTTACCTCATCTCCACGAGGGGCATCTTTATCCAGCTCGCGCCACGAGTGCTCGATCTCTGGCTCCTTTGGAAACAGCTCGTTTAAATCCTCGTCATCTTCTGAGCTCGTCTCAATGTTCCCTATGCCTCTGGCTAGATCAGGCCCACTATCACTTTCTTCATCATCTTCTGAATCACTCTCGTCTTCACCCATTTCCTCATCATCTTCTGGCTCCTCTTCCTCGCCCGTTTCTCCACCATCTTCTGATTCCTCTTCTTCTGATTCTGCATCTTCACTTGAAGGGATTTCTTCCTCTGACTGGCTTTTACATTTTACACTTTGGTCACAGATGTCTGAGCACAGAAAGATAAACATTAGATACATTATTATGTTAGAATTACACATGACCCTTTACAAAAAGCAAAACTTCAGGGCTTTTTCAGACCTATTTACAGGACTCCTGTGAAAAGTGTAAAGATGCAGGAGCAAGTAACAGAAAACATCAGTGTTTCCTCTCTTGTTTGTCTGGTCTAATCTAATTTAATTACTCTTTAGGCCCAAAATTGTATTATCAATCACAACTGTAGTTAAAAATTCTGCTATTTTATTTATATTAGAGAACCAACAGGTAGAAATTTATTTAATAATGGAGGCTGTACTCACATGCAAGCAATAAAAATAAAGCTTTTCTTCAAGTTGCCTGTTCTTTCTTACCCCCCCTAATATTAATGGCTCAATGCTGCCATGTTTACAATTTCAGTCCATAAGTTGTGATGTGCCTTCATGGTATCAGTTCATATATCTGCTGTTCATTTTGACACATCCAGCAGGGTATATGCTGTTATAAATTTTACTTTCCTAACTAATCAACAATTTCAGAACCAAAAATTAAAAGGACAGGGATGTTCACAATCTTACTGAAGAATCAGAACTGATTCCATGCAGAGCTGGCCAACTCAAATCCTTCAGCAGCACTGAATCTGAGTCAGTCAGCTATTTTACAACTCATCTTGCAAAATATCTTCCATGGATAAACAACATCCAAATGAACACAGCTGAATTCTCCTTGTTACTTGAACAACTAACCTGATTCTTTTATTTTCCCTCCTAGGGATTGGTCCCTCTCGGGAGCTTTGACTGACTTAGTAGCACTTCCTTGTGAAGACTTTTCCTTGTTTTGAATTGAAATGGATCTTCCCCCTGCTGCACCTCCTTGCTTGTTTTCCCCTTTGGGTAAAAGGCCCTTGTTTCCCTGAGAGTGATCAACTTCCACTGCAGGTTTCTGTGAGTCCTCTTTCAAGCTGAACTTAGATTTACTTTTTTGTCCTTCTTTTTTAAGGTCATTTAGTTTAGTCACAGCTTCACAGGTTTGGTCCACCTTTTGTTGGGTTTTTTTGCTCTCCTTCTTTGGGAGACCATCAGCAAGGGCCTCACTAGAATCTGCTTCTCCTTTACCTTTAACTTTCTTTTTCTTTTTTTTCTTTACCGTGAGTTCTTTACTATCACTTTCTGAAAGATCAGAGTCAGATTCTGACAAGGCATAAAACTTCCTGAGGTTCTCTGTGGAGGTGTAGTTAACAGGGCGACCTCTTTTATCCACTGTGTATTTCAGCTTGAACTTCTTGTCATGGAACATGGCTCGGAATCGCTTGTCAATCTTGACTTTACGTTCCTTCTCAGGCATCTCCCAAAACCTGGGATCCCTTGCCACACAGCTGAACCTGCCATCGCTCAGTATTTCCTCCTGGGATGACTTTTTGGATGCCATTGAAGACTTGGACATCTACAATATGGAAAAAACCCAAACATTTCTGATTAGAAAAAAACTCAACCAATTAACATAGATTCAGATAAGTAACTGAAAAAAAGCAAGGATTACACAAAGTTGGATTTCTAACCTACACCTAAGAAGTTCTTTCCAAAAGCACATATTGCAATCTCATAGCATCATATCCCACCTGATTGGAAGGGACCTCAAAGATTCCCTGGCCCAACATTTCTTGGCAAAAGCATGGTATATACAGGATGGCCCAGCACTCTGTCCAGCCAAATCTTGTAAGTGGGGATCCACCACTTCCCTGGGGAGATTATTCCAGTGGTTGAATGTTCTCATTGAGGAAAATTTTCCTCTCGTATCTAAATGGAATCTCCCCAGGAATAACTTGTACCTATTATCCCTTGTCTTTTACTCGTGACTTCTTGTAAAAACAGAGTCTCCAACTTCTCTGTAGCCACCTTTCTAACACTGGAATGTGAGGATAAGGTCACCCCTGAGCCTTCTTGCCTCGAGGTAGAACAAACCCAGCTTTCTCTGCCTTTCCTCACATGGCAGCTTCCCAGTCCTTTGCCAATCCTTGTGGCCCTTCTCTGGACCCTCTCCAGCCTGTCCACATATTTTTTGTACAGCAGGAACCAAAACTGAACACAGGTGTGACCTGACAAGCACCATGTGTGATAATGACTCCTTTATCTCTGCTGGTGATGGCTCGTTGATGAAACCCAGCACCCTGTTGGCTTTGAAGCAGCAGCAGATTTAAACAAGTCACAAATAATCCTGCACCTACCAGAGCCTCAACCACAAATCTTTGCTTTGTCAGCTGCACTGGCAGCCCAGAAATTCTCTGTGCCCTGGGCTGCATCCAAAGCTCCATGGACAGCAGGTGAGGAAGGGAATTCTGCCCCTCTGCTCTGCTCAGGTGAGAACACACCTAAAGTGTTGGGTCCAGACCTGGGGTCCCAACACAGAAAGAACATGGAGCTGTTGGAGCAAGTCCAGAGAGCACCGAGATAATCAGAGGGATGGAGTTCCTCTCCTATGAGAAAAGACTGGGAGAATTGAAATTGTTTAGCCCAGAGAAGAGAAGGCTTCAGGAGACCTAACTGTGGCCTTCCAGTACCTGAAGGGAGCCCACAAGAAAGATGGAGAAAGACTATTTACAGGGTCTGGAGTAACAGGACAAAGGGGAATGGCTTCAACCTATCAGAAGGTAGGTTTAGACTAGATAGGAGGAAAAAATTCTTCTCTCTGAGGGTGGTGAGGCCCTCGCACAGGGTGCCCAGAGAAGCTGTGGATGCCCCATCCCTGGAAATGCTCAAGGCCAGGCTGGATGGGGCTCTGAGCAAGCCGGTCTGCCAGAAGGTGCCCTCGGCCATGGAAGAGGGTTTTGAATGAGACTGTGCTTAAAATCCTTTTCAACCCAGGCCATCCTATGACTCTACGATAAGGGATACACCCGGGTTGCAGACACTTCCCTCCTGACACCTCACCAGACCCACGCACGACGAGATTAACCCAGTGCGCACCGCAGCTACAGGCCACCAGCAGCACCAGGTGCGCCAAGATGGCTGCAGCCCCCGTACCCGCCCCGTCCCCGTCCCCGACCCCAGCGTCCGCAGGGAAGAGCCCCGAGGACGCTCCGCTCGCACCGACCGTGCCCGGCGCTCGCCGCTCCCTCACCGCGCTGCCCGCACGCCGTCACAGCCGGGCCACTTCCGGCAGCGCTACGGCGGCCGCGGCGGGACACGGCCGCAGAGCGCGTGCGCAGAGGGGCGCGCGAGGCCGAGCCGATGAGGGGCCTGGCCCGGCCAGCGTTGAGGGCGCGATGGTGCCGCCGGCTCTGGGCGCTGCCGGCAAGGGCTGCCGCCGCTTCGCCTCCTCCTCCTCCCCCCGCCGGAGCCTCGCCGAGCTCGGGCGCGCTGAACCCGTTCGACCGCCGGCTGAAGCGGAAGCAGAAGAACTGGGCGGCGCTGCAGGCCGAGCCCGCCAAGTGCGATTACCTGCGGGAGGAGGTGCGGGGCCGCGGGCGCTGGCGTGGTCACCTCGAGTGCTGTGGCCAGTTCTGGGTCCCGCAGCTCGGGGACGATACTGAGGAGCTGCGGCGGGTCCAGAGGAGGGCAGCGGGGCTGGTGAAGGGGCTGGAGTGCAAGGCCTCTGAGAGAGCTGGGGTGTTGAGCCTGTAGGAAAAGAAGCTCAGGGGTCGCCTTATCGCTCTCTACAACTCCCTGGATGGAGGGTGTAGCCAGGTGGAGGTGGGTCTCTTTTCCTAGGCAGCCAGCGACAGGATAAGAGGACACCGTCTCAAGCTTTTCCAGGGGAAGTTTAGAATGGAAATTAGGAGTTTCCTCACAGAAAAGAGTGATCAGACATTGGAATGGGTTGCCCAGGGAGGTGGTGGAGTCGCCGTCCCTGGAGGAGTTTAAGGAAAGACTGGCCGTGGCACTCAGTGCCACGGTTTCGTTGATTGTTTGCTAATAGGTTGTACTTGATGATCTCTGAGGTCTTTTCCAGCGTCATTGGTCTTGTGATTCTGACCGCCGACTCTCCCCGCAGGTCGGCGGCAGGATCGCGGACCGGGTGTTTGACATCACCAGGTGAGCCCCGCCGTGTCCCGCGGCCTCCTGTCATCTCCAGGGGACGGGACCTCTGAGGAGAGCGCTGGGTGCGGAGCGCCTTTCCCCAGGGTACCACAAAAGGGTGCTCAGTGGGCTGCGTTCAGTAAGGCCCTTACAGATTAACAGGTGAAACTTGATATAATATAGTCTAAAATTAAAATTATTTTAAGACTTGGTTGTATTCTGTGTTGCTAATCTTATCCTTTAGAACGTTTCCTCTCGCTTTGGATGTTGGCTCTGGAAGAGGTTACATAGCTCAGCACCTAACCAAGGTACTGTTTCTTCATACTTGAAAGAATTTAAAGGAAGCTCATATGTGTCCCTCCCTTTCAAATGGGGCTCTGTTACAACCTAAAACAATCATCTGAGCCTTGATGAGGTAAATCTTCCCCCCTATACCTGTAGTTAGAGATCAAAGCTGTGTGTTGCACAGGCTATTCTTAATTTATTGCCACTGAAAACTGGCCAAATGTGCAAGGGAATTTACCTGGTCTAATACAGTTAACTTTTAGTTTGGGGTAGGAATATGCCTGGTTTTTTGGTGAATCTATTGGCCACAGTTAGTTGTTGAAGAGTAGTGTTATTATGGAGGCTTTGAAGCCGTTAACAGTTTACCATTCCTGAACCACACTGTAAGTAAAGGTGCTTCCTTGGCTGTTAATCCATGGTTTATATTTAACTAAACCTATGCCTAAAATTACAGATTGTGTTTTCTGTTACCACTTCTGTCTCAGTTGTTCTCCCTGGGAGCAGGTGCTTTTGGTGGGGAAAAGTGCTTTGTATAAAGCTTTTATCAGGAGTGGAAAAGATTCTTTCTAATTTATTATAAATAGGTGTAAGTGCCAAAAAATTACTTCTGTCCATTTACAAAATAATTCACATATTTAATAGACTTTTAAATTTTTATTTCAGGAAACAGTTGAAAAACTTATTCAAGTTGATATCGCAGAGAATGCTTTAGTAAGTAGTTTTTTAAATGCTAAAGTGCTTCAATCCTGTAATACAGGAAAGCAGAAGAAGTGACTTTCTGATGAACTGTGTTTCTTCCAACCCAACATTAGAAAAATGCTGTAGAATCTGAAATCCCAACGGTCAGGGTCGTAGCCGATGAGGAATTCCTTCCTTTCAAGAAAGATACGTTTGATCTTGTTGTCAGCAGCTTAAGGTATGTATCCATAATTTGTTTATTTTATTTTGTTCAAGTTGTTAATGATGTTCTTTTTAGAGTAGCTTTAAGAAAATAAATCCAACAAAGATTACTAGTCCATTAAAAAGCAGTAAGAAATGTACTTGCATAGTTAATATAAGCGTGCATTAGGAAAAACTGCTGTCCTTGTGATTCTTCCTGTTTTGTTTGTTTAATTTCCTTCAAGACACTTGGAGCTTCTCTCTTTCCTGCTTTTTGATGAACTAGTCTCCAGGACTTGCATTTTCTCACCAAAAAAAAGAAGGAAAAAGCTCTATGTGGATAAACTTCTGTTCTTGTTCGTTATCAGTTTCAAGCAGGTGTTTCAGCATGGTTTCACCTTGAGAAATCAGTATGTGGCTTTGGCTCCTGAAACTTACTTAGCGAATTAAGTAGTCACTGGCATTCCCTAAATTTGATTTAATCTAAAATTATAAAATGTACTCTTCTGTTATTTCAGCTTACATTGGGTAAATGACCTTCCTAAAGCTTTCAAAGAGGTAAGAAATTGTTTTTTAATACTCTTAAGTTAGCACTTGCCATTGCTTGCATTGAGAGCACTCTCTAGTTCCATGTTTTCTTTAAATAAGAGGCACACAAATAACTCATGTTACACACAAGTATTTTTTGCAATACTTTTGGCAGTTTGAGGAGCATTAGCTGGTATTGCTAATAATTCGCTCCCTCAGATCAGTTTGGAATAAATAACTGAAACAACAGATTTGTACAATATTTTGGGTTCTCCACAGCTGAGATCGTGGTAACTAATGTTACCCGAGGCAGTGCTATTGATTTTTATTGTTAGCTCTTACTATTTGTAGTAAAATACTACTCTTCTCCAGTGCTGCTTTATGGAGCTTGAGTTATATTATGTCCCAGCTGTTTATTTTGAAATACAGCTTTGACCAAGGCTTTTTGATATTGGAATGAAGCAAATACTTGTTGAGGACAGAATTTTTTTTTTTTTCACTAACAGTCTTGGTTATTTTGGGTTAGTTCAGCTCCTTCCTGCAGGTGTAAATTTCTGTAAAATCAAAAACGTGGTGCAAGAACAAGGAACATGTTAACCAGTTTGCTGTTTTTTTCATTTATTTCAAATTGATCAGTCATTGCAGTGCTGTCCTATCACCTGTTGGTAGGAACAGGACTACCCTACTTTTACTGGAATAATAACAATCTATTTAAGTGCATCCAGTACTTATAGAAAAATAACTTTAAAAGAAATACACAATTTTCACCAGAATTTACATATTCTATGGAGTGTCAAATACTTTCTCCCACAGTAAATATAACTGACACTGTCTCACAATGGTGAGCGAACTGGGCTTCTTGGCCAGCTTTCATGATTTCCTGTGTTGTCTTTAACTAATGGAAGCTGCCTTTAACTGCCTAATTTTTTTAGCTGTCAATTAAAGGCTTTTTTACTTGCACAGAAAAGGTAGCTTGATTATTACTTCATTAAAAAACTATTGAAAATTTTTTTTTTCAAAAGCATTGGAAATGCTTGCTGTCTTGTTATCTTGGTTATATAATCAGGCTCTTCTGGATGTCTAAACCAGAGATCATTTCCAGCTCTTAAAGAAACAAGAAAGCATGAATTTTTTGGCCTTCTCACTAGGAAGGGGGCTAGAATTTAGGAGACCAGAAAGCAGCTTGTCAGCCTTGGTGTTTGAATTATGATATTGCTGTTTTGGCAAGTTAATAATAAGTAATCATACACATAATAAAAATGGCATTACTGTGTTGTCTCGGAAGTGCAGTGATCACTACTGGAAGCTAAAGCCTCCATTTCTCTTAAATCAAGCCATTAAAAAGTGCTTTTGCTGCTCTCAGAAAGTAAAAGTTAATCTACCCTCCTTTTAGAAATAAAGTAATTTAGAATATTGTTTTAGGAGTATGCTGCTGAAAATAGTTTTACTCTCAATTTCCATGTTTTGTTCCTTTTTCCTGACTGTAAGCGTAATTTCTGAGGATTTACTCTTAAAAATAGGAAACAGTCTCTCTTCAGCCAGAGTATTTGTTTGCAGTGTGCCCAGAAGCTGTGTCACAGCTCACCCTGCAGAATACAGTCAATATTAAAAGTGTCACAGCTCTCACAATGATTGCTTTTGAGTTCTTCAAGATAAAAAGTCTTTAGAACAACTTGGCTACGTGTGCTTCACACAGCAAAGCTGTGACCTGTGTGTTGGTGTGTGCAGATCCACCAGGTGCTGAAGCCCAACGGAGTGTTCATTGGAGCCATGTTTGGGGGGGACACCCTGTACGAGCTGCGCTGCTCCCTGCAGCTGGCCGAGCTGGAGAGGGAAGGGGGCTTCTCTCCTCACGTGTCCCCCTTCACCGCCGTCGCTGATCTGGGACATCTGCTCTCCAGGGCTGGCTTTAACACCCTCACTGTGGTAATTATAAGTAAGAGAACCATCAGGGAGAGCAATTCAGAATGTCAGAGGTGCTGGAATATGAAAATCACTGTTTGCTAATGTAGTAATAATATACCGTTTCCTTCTGCGCGTGGTGCACCTCGCTGAAGGCTGCAGAAGTAGCCTGTACTGCCACTGGTTTTGGCTTTGTGGTGATTAATGGAATCAACTGAAGTGTATCTTTGGCTCATGGCCCAGTAGAATTTGGATGGTTTTCTTGGAGAAGTGTCAGAGAATGTTAGACCTGCATGAAAAAATTATAGACACTTGCTCTTCCTTCTAAAACTAAGAAGAAAATAATGGCATTTAAATTAAAATTTAATTGCATTTGGGCTATTAAGCAAAACCTTTTAGAAATGTTGAAATAGTACATGCTTCCTAGAAATACATGATTTGAGCAGAAGAGGCAGATGAATAGAGTTTTGGAATGGTTTGGGTTGGAAGGGACCTTAGAAATCCTCTAGTTCCAACCCTCCTGCCACGGGCAGGGAATAGTTTGGTAGCACAGCAAGATTCAAATAATGCTATTGGTTTAGTTTGATATGCTCTAAAACTGAACTTCTCAATTCTTCTAGGATACTGATGAAATCCAAGTGAACTACCCAGGGTTATTTGAGGTTATGGAAGACTTACAAGGCAAGTATATTCTTTGTGGAAACACAAATGTTTTCTGTATTGGTGGACCAGACACAAAAGTGTTTTACTGTGTGTTTCTTAACTCCAAATTATAGACTAGTGTGTGTTGGAAAGAACCTTTAAAGGCCATATAGTCCAGCTCTCTGCAGTCAGCAGGGACATCTTGAACTAGGTCAGGTTGCTCAGAGCTCTGTCCAACCTGATCTTGGATGTTTGTGGATCATCCACCACCTCTCTTAGCAACCGGAGCCAGTGTTTCACCATCTTCATCACAAAGAATTTCTTTCTTAAAAAATACAAATAAATCTTATCGCAATAATGGAAGCATTAGTTTTTTTCCTGCTATCTAGTGAGTCAGGAGATTATGCCTGTCAGGAGATTTGTGTTGGGAAGCACAAGTCAGAGATTTGATACTTCATGGTCTGCTGTGAATGTTCTGCTTCCATGGGGTTCCTGTTCTGCATGCGCCTGTTCAGTGGAAGGTGCAGAAAAGCCCTTAAAGGGAGACAGAAGCCCGTATCCCACACACTGACTTTTCTTGTGAGCCTTTCTAATTACCAAGGCAATCGGCAAGCTGCTTTGGAATGAGAATAAATACATCCTTAATTTAGAATCTACTGAGGAACAGCAAACAATGGAGTAACGATTTTGTTAATATTTGATTGCATTTGTCATGGATTGTAAAGCAGTCATTCACATGCAGTCTGTTGTTACTGACAGCAACTCAGGGCATTTGTTATCTGGATCGACTGCTGTATGGAGCAATTCCTTAATGGAAAGGCAGCTTTTATTCTGAGCAGAAACATTCAGATGCAGTAAGTGATTTAAAAGATTAGAATTGTGGTTATTTAATTTTGTACTTTAAATCCCTTATACTAGTAATTTTAATGATTATCTGTTAGAACAGTACAGTCATGTGTCTGAATAAACTCTTTGTACTCATTCTTAAAATTAGTTATACTTAAAAGCCTAAATGTCTGAAGACTCAGGCTGAAGAGGTAATAATTTGAATTAATTCCTAGCAATGCAAACTGTAAATTGCAAAGCATAAGAATGAAAAGTTTTGGATTCTTACACGTAAGAAACTCACCTAATGATCTGTGGTATGTTCTCTTAGAGTGAATAGCAGAGGATTCTGTACTTACTCTGGTTTAATAAGAATGTGGCCTTAGTGCATGACACTTAACTCATGGCATGTGCAATATCTTCTTTTTCTTAAAGCTAAAACATATTTTTAGGTATGGGGGAGAGTAATTGCTCTTGGAATAGAAAACCTCTGCTACACAGGGACACTATGCTGGCAGCTGCTGCAATATACCAAGGTCAGTATTTGAGAGGCAATGAGTTCATCTGAAATGACTTTAAGAACATTTTTTCTGTGTCTTTTTCTATGACCTTTGTGTAAAAAAACCTGAAAACCTAAACAAATGCAAATGAAATGCCATTATCATAAGCTATTTTTAACCTTAATTATAATGCCAGGATTTGAACTATATTGATGCACCAGTATGAGATATTTTTATTGTCCCAAATCTTTCACCAGGAGTCATTGTGATGAATATGTCACGCTCAGTTCTGATGTTGTGAGAACTGAGTGTTTCCTGGAGCTGACGGCCTGAACCTTTCCTCTCTCCCTTCTGCCCTAACAGAAATGTACGGAAACAGCGATGGCTCGGTACCTGCCACCTTTCAAATCTACTACATGATTGGCTGGAAATACCATGAGTCACAGGTAATGTGAAGCTGTTATTTTCTCTTTGAAGGTACTATTTAAATAAGTGATGTTTTAAAAGCTTTTTACAAAACATTTTAATTTAAAATTAGACCTATATGGTTTTTTTCCTTCTTTTTTTTTTTTTTTCCCTCAGGCAAAACCAGCTCAGCGAGGTTCTGCAACAGTTTCATTTGGAGATCTGGCAAAAATAGAAGGACTTCTTAAAACAGGAAAAAAATAGTTGTTCATCAGAAATAATAATTGTCTTGAAACTTCCACAAAAATTTTAATTGCAGACGGTCTTCACTTGTGCTTATTTAGTGATGACATCCTGAAATGATAATAAAGTACGCACAGTAGAGCTTTTCGTACTGTGCCACAGCATTATCTGTGTGAAATAGAGTTAATTTTTTGTTTCTAGATAAATGTTTGAGCAGTTTGCTTTCTCAATTCTTTTGAGAGAGCAATTCAACTCTCAGCTTTTTAATAGATGTACTATTTTCAAAAATAGTGCCTCTTTGAGCATTGCAGTATCACAGGCTGCTCCAGGTATTGTTTACATGTCTTGAACGTATTTTTGAATTATTTCTCAAGGATAGTAGATCATAATAAATAATAGCGTATTATAAAAGTAAAGAATGGTAGCAGTTATATTTATGAGACATACTATAAGAGAAACTATCAGCATATAGAAAGATATAAATTATTATGTTTTTATGAGTTGGAAAGTATGGGTAAAAAGTTACTGCAAGTATTGTTTGAGATTTGAATAATTAAGTGATACTTTATCTAAATGTTAGTTGAAAACTACATTTACACATTACTTTCCACTTTTCTATGTCAGAGAATAAAGAGCAAGAAGAGTAATTTTCTCTTTAGCTGTGCTGTGGAGCTATAACTTTTCCTGTCTATACCTGCATTACCAGAAATTGGTATTAATTGCAACTATGACCCATTAATATGAGAGGTTTAAAAAAAATCTGCCCAGAGATTTTACTTGATTGTAGCACTCATACAGCTGGGGAGAAACAGAAAGGATGGAGACTATACAACCAAATACACAGTTCACTAAGTTTTACCATAATATCTGAGTGGTGTATCAATCCTGGTGGAGCTAAAGCCTTTTTAAGTTTATTTCCTAGGCTTTTTTAAGATTATCCACCAGGTGGAGTTCGACAGAACTTGTGTGTGGCACAAACCCAACAGGCTAGGTAGGCAGAAGCCTTCCCATCTGTAAGATCCTGATTTGGGGGATTATTTTATTGACCAGGCTTTGACTTTGAATAAGAAATGGGCAGAGAAGGTACAAATCATGAGAAGGAGGGCAGCAATGTTCTGTCCTGTTCTTGCTTACAAGCCTAACCCATAATTATTCGAGGGAGATGAGTTAATCTTTTGTTTTCCTAGAAAAGAATGGTAATGCTGCTGGAAAAAGGGGGAGAGACTCTAAATGATCTGATAACCTTTAAAGCCCTCTAAAGACTAAGTCTAAAACAAGAGCTTGTTTCTGTGAAGGCTTCTGGTTTTTTAATACTACATCAGTGGACTTGGTACAAGATACTGCATCTCTCTGCAGGTCTTCTCTGGCTTAAATAAAATTCCCTTGTTTCTGGAGGAATCTCTGGTTTCCCAGATGTAAGTTTCTGTGAAGTTATGTGTCAAATTAATGTAACTTTATAAATCATTGCTTTAGTAGGTTAATTTCCAGTCACTTGAGCTGGTGATTGTGACTCAGACGTGTTAAGGGAATGAGGAGGTGGAATATGCTGGCTAAATGTTAATTGGAGAAGTGCTCCTACTGTGCTCCTTTGAAGTATTCAAGTTATGGAGAAAAGGAAGGATTTCCAGTTCTTTGATTTCATATTTCATATGTGGCATACATAAATAGTAAAGTGTTTTGGTAGTGGAGAAACATCTTCTGAACAGGGAGAAAAGAGGAGTAGCTTTCCTCCTAGCCCGTGGGGTAAAAACAGGTGTAGATATTCCATTAATTTGAAAAAGGGCTGGGGTGTAATAAAGTAAGGAGTGGTAAATATGGCATTGCAGCAGTGTGGGTTGGAATTACGGAGCATGTAACAGGCAGGCAAGGTGTTAATTTCCCTGGCTATGTTTGAATAACTGCCTTTTCTGGCGGTTTTTAACTGCAATTATGGGTTTTTTTCTGTAGTACTTCTTGGAGTTCTAGATTATTCCTGGTTTCTACTAGTTGCTTGAATAAGTAACTTTGAAAACACTTAGTTAGACTATGAAGAGATGTTTTTGTCACAAAGCTCCGTTTCATTTTAATTCTTTTCCAGATTTAAGTCTTTGTGGCTTTCTAAAATTGTAATGAAGAAGAACATGCTTGCCAGTTGCTAGCCTAGTACTTGGTATGCTGAGTCAGCTTTTGCAGAGTGAGTAACTTCTAAAAAATAGTTATGAAGGTGATGTCATGTCTCTTGTAAGCTTAGTTAACTTAAAAAGCTTTATGCATAATACAGAATATTTTTCTTCTGAATACAGAATGAGAAAAGACTTCAAGGAGATAATTATTTTGATTAATCAAAAGCTAGGCGTCCATAAATAAAGTAAAAATAAGTTTAGAAGAGGCATGGTTGCACTTAATGAACATGAGTATTTTTATTTTAGTGTTTGAGTCACAGATCAGTGAGTATGCCTGGTCTAGGTCTTTGGTTACAAGATCTGTCAATGTATAGTTTTATTCAAGTCTGTTTAGGGTAAAGGAATGAGATCCTGTAGTTTCAAGACTAAGAACTTGTGAAGTTAAAACATGAGAGAGGATTCTTCATTACCTCTAATTTATAAAAATGTCATCAGCAGAAGTACAAAATTGAACCATACAAAATTAAATTTAACTGTATTTCTTTACACTGTTTAAAAAATTATGAATGACACTCTTTTAATGTTTTCTGGAGAAACTGAGAGCTAACACTGAGCTTTCATTTGCAGGGGGAGAAACACACCAAGCTTTCATATGGTGTTTAATTGGAATTTTCTGAAACAAAAACCTCATCTCAGGGATTAAATTCATTAGACCATCTTGTTTAAGAACCCACTTGTTAGAAGGCTAGCATGTATATTAAACCTCCTAAGTTTTCATTTGTCTAACCCAAAGATTTAATATGTACTTTTCAAAGACGTGGTCCATTTTTTGTCAGGCTTTGGAGCCATTACATTGAAGAAGTGCAGTTATCGTAATGCTTTGATTGGAATCAGTCTGAGTACTGAAGCAGGTGTGACCTATGTAGATAGTGGTTTAATTTCCTGAATATCTTGGGTGTCTTTGGGTGAAAGAAAAGGAAAGGAAGAATAAAAACCTGAAATAGGTAAGTTTAGTTGAAGGCTGCTTATCAGAGTGAAGCAGAAGACACTGAAGGAGTGCATTTGCTGCTTGTGAGGGAAAAACAGCTTATGCCTTACTTAAGTTAGAATTGGAGTGATTTGTTGATTTTTTGATCGCTTGTAATTAACTGTTAGTCCATGAGCTATACATGCAGGATTAATAGCAGCAATATAACAGATAAATGACTACTAGACCCTTACAAAACCTCAGTAAACACTTTCACATACCTAAACACACTCCTATAGCAACCCCCACAGCCCCTACACATACACCCTCAAATTTGCAGGTAAATGCTCACCCCTGTCCCTTTCCCAGGAGGTTTCAGTGGTATGAGCCCACCCTTCTCAGAATGTGTTCCTGTGTGCATCCATCATCTGAGGAGATGTGGGTGCTGTGGCTGCCTTCTCAGCTGGACTGTTCCTATCACCTGCTAATCCACCCAGCTGTTGGGGCAGGACCCCAAAGGTGACACCCCAGGAGTGACCTGTGCTTTTTGAGCCCTGTGTGCTCAGCCTACTGCCAGGGGAGGGTGTTCCCTCAGGCCTCACAGAGCTGGAGATGCCCGGGGCACCTTCTTGGTATCAGACCAGGTTTTCATTGCTTTTTTATCCCTGTTAGAAATGTTTGGGCTTTTTATATTTGATTTTTTAAGCTGATTGTTCTTTCCCATCAGAAGTCTCCTGGTAACTGCCTGATTACTATTTCATGTGGTTGATGGTTATCTTCATTTTCAGACAACCTTGGCAGATGTTGAGCAAACACCCTCTCAGTACTGGATGTTTTGTTCACACACATTGCATGTGTATTTCTGCCATAGCAGATGTTGTCCAGGATTTTTTGCCACATTGTACTCCATGTAGGTTTCCCCCATTATTCTGAGCTGTGTTTTCGGTACAAGATAAGTTGATAAAGGAAGAGATAAATTCCACAGAAAACGTGTTCCTGTTTGGAGTGTTATTTTGAAGCAGTGAGTGATGAATACTGAGGAATTCTGTTTGGCCTCAAACTTTTCATGATAGGCCAGAATATATTTATTTCCAGACTCTTCATGTTATTTCCTAATGTCAATTGCTTTCACTTCTGTAATTAAAAATGTAATTCCCATCAAGTACCACTTCAAATTTGGTGATTATTTCCCGGTCAATTTGTTTTCTGACTCAAAAGCAGGATGCCCAGTCCTAGAGTAATACTGCAGTTCTGCAGTAGCAACTGTAGTGAGCTTTACTTGGTAAACTAATGCTGAACTTCATAGGTAAGTTCAAAATATACACCAGTCAGAACTCAATATCCACTTAACAGAGATTTGCATAGTATCTTGTCCAGGCCTGACTTTTTGTCTGTAATTTTTTTTTTTGAACCTGTAATTGTTTCTGAAATTCTAAGAGTAGCTGAGCTGTAGCTACTGCCAAGAGATTTTGTTAATCACATCTCAAACAAAGCATTCCTCAGATGATTTTGCCTCCAGGATTCAACTTCGAAGGCATTCTCAGGAGGAGCTGCAATGCTGTCACAGCACCGTTGAGTCAACAGATGTAGAGCACTTGTTTGATGCATGGATGACTGATCTTTGATTACCACCTTTGAAAAAACAAACAAAAACATCTGTTCTTTTATTTATATGTGAGCTTTCCAAGTAGATGTGTACAATTTTCTTTTGTTTATTTTTGTTGTGTGGGTTCTTTTTCCCTCCTGACTCACTGAATCTTCATTGTATGGAAAGTGAAACTTGGAGCACTGAATGGATTGGGTGATTGGATCTCTATTCAGGATGTTTTACAGTGTGATGGCTGGTATTTTTTTTTTTTACCTAAGAGTTTATTATCCCTTAGAAGATAGCTAAGCAGATAGTTTTAAGTTAAATTCTATCCCAAAGATACGGCATTGAGATAATTAATATGATTATTTATTAGCCTATGTTTGGAGCAGATTTAGTTGTTCTGCTTTGGGAAAGAATTCAGGTTTATGAACACAAAGGCTTCCAAAGTGCGGGGAAGTGTTTCCTTGTAGAGAGTTAGTAAATCTTCACAAATATAAAATTACTCAGTCTCTGCATTCCTTTCTGGCATTTTCTGCTGGACAGCTTGGCTTTGTTATACTGGCACTCCTAGATCTCTGAATAGTCACATAGAGACTGTGCGTAATTTTAGAAGTCTTGAGAATTAAAATCAGAGCCCCTTAGCTGTAAAAAGGATCTGAGAGTTAGATCACAGAGTGGCTTGGGTTGGAAGGGACTTTAAAGCTCATCTAGTTCCAATCCCCCTGCCGTGGGCAGGGGCACCTTTCACCAGAGCACTGCCCAGAGTGCTGCAGCAATACAAATGCTTCTGTGCACCTACTGTTCAGTCTCTGCTTTTGAGCATTGCTGAATAGCTCCATTGAAGTGTACTGTAAATATTATTTGTTTTCGAGCAGTTAACCATCTTGAAAACACATCAACATGACTTAGTAAGTATAACACTTGATGAATTTGCAAATGAATCTTGGCATAAGGCAAATGCATTTTAACACTGCAGTTTGTATGCCTGCTCCCTGCATATTTATTTTCAACTTCCAGTTGATTAGCTGCTTTGTCTTGTGTGTAGAAATGGCCTGTTTAATGCAGCAGGAAGTCGAGTAGAAGCCAGCATTTGTTAATGGACGCTTTGAACAGGCACAGTCAGACATTTTAAATTATTCTAACTAAGCAGGAATTCTAATTTATTTCTAAAGATAGAAGTACAACAACCCAATTACCTAGTTTTCTCACAGAGTGTAATGAGTATAATTAGCATAAAATTGGTCTATAAATTTAATGGGCAATTTCTTGTGTAGACATTGAAAACACTAGTAAAAATGTGGCAAGCTATATTAGAGTCCATATAGTGACTTGTTCCCATTAGATGCTTCCTTGACAGAAGGAATTACTGTAAAATACCAATCAAATCTGTTCTGCACAAGGAGTTGTTAAGGTATTGGTTCAAACAGTCATGCCAGTAGGTTTGAAAGTTCTTCAATCAGAGAATTTTTGTCTGGGTTGGCAGTAGGGATTTTTACATTTTTAAAGATGGTATTCTGACTATAAGTTCAAAGTTGTAGTATATGTGAGGATCTGGCCAGTTCTGTGTGTAGCCTCATAAGAATAGCCGAATCAGTCGTTCTAAATGTAGAATATACACACAGCTGACAATAAAGATAATAAAATACTATTTATTACTCTTGAAAGTGGAAGGGGTGCTGGAGTCCCACACCTGATACTGAGGTTCTCAAATCATGATTCAGGCTGGTGCCAGCACTTATGCAGTTGGTTGGATGTAACCAGCTGTGGGGCATTTCAGAAGTTCTAGATGATGGAATTCAAAGGATAGTTTTCCCTCCCTTCTACAGCTGATTCATTTGTGATGGGGAATTCTCTATGTAAATGTATTTTTCATCTAGTACTGTAAACTCAGACATAGCAAAGTTGCGGTGACCTGCTGAGACTAAAGTGGTAAAAATTAATGCTGTGAGAGAGAACATATACTTAGAAGGATATGAAGTTTCTTCTGCTTTGTCTGTTCCCTAGAGAGTGAATAAACAAGCAAAAAATCCAACCCTGAGGCTTGAAGATTAGGACCAAGTTCTTCAAAGTATGCTTTCATGATGGATTTTTGATTTCACCCTAGTGCAAGCTGACATTACTGTCAGAGAAAGAGAGATAAATGTAAAATTCTCTAAAACAAACTTACCAATCATGAAAATGCTTTAATTCCTTCAGGAGTGCATCCATTTTAAAGGTACTTTTATTGCATTACTCTGTTAAGTACAATGAATAAAATTATAGCTGCAACTGTGAAAATAGCAAGTTATTTCTTGTGGGTTAGAACAGCAACTCTCTTAGGGATTTATGCCTTACCACATTTTTCCCTGTCTGATAATTTCATAGAGTGCATTTGCCTGCCTTCCTCTTTTGCCTTATCACTGAGCAAACAAAATAGTTTTCAGGTCCTGGGCTGTGTTGGAGAGGTGGTGGGCCACTGTGTGTACTCTGTGACTAGTAGCCTGCCAAAAAAGACAGGCAGTGTATTCAATTTACTTGGTTGTAGGGCCATTAAAAGATGTATCTTTATATTTCTAGGACTTAACTCAGAGCAATGTAAATTATTTTATTAAAATATGTTAGCATGTAATTAACAATTCTGTTCCAGGTTAAACCCAAAGAATGTTAATCCTATAGGATTCCTAACTTTGATTTATTCAAGAAATAGTATTTTAAAGTAGGTATTAAAAAAAAGGTTTTTTTAAGTTCCTGAACTCAATGTGAACCCCACAGTGAGGGGAGAAAAGCATGGAGCAGTCCATTGCTGGCCTCCCTCAAACTGAGCTGTACTCTGCTAAAATAGAACTTCTTATGGAGAAGAAGTGTTCTCAGGTCTGTTCTGAGAGAGTTACAGAAAAGATAGGTCAAAGTTCTAAATAAATCTCTTGGGAGAGTGTATTCATATCTTACCTGGTAAATGAGTGCATCTCGCTTCACTAGTAGCTCAAGATGGAAGATGTGATTCTATAATAAGGGTGTTTTGGCAGTAGGACTTGTAAGAAGTAAAATATTTGGTTGGTCTGTGTAGGGATTCAGGTGTGTTTGACTTGGAATGTGAGAACCACCTCACTTAATCCTGATTATAGGAATAAAGTTATTCACAGGCAGTGCAGGAAGGGGCTCATTTGTGACTGTGCTCACAGGGGTAGCTGCTCCCAAGCCCCAGCAGTGTTTCAGGGCTGCCCTCACCTCTGCAGGCAAAAAAAAAATTTTTTTTTTTTTTTTTTAATGTTCCCATCTCTGGAAATATGGTCAAGCTGGATGGGGCTGTGAGCAACCTGATCTGGTTGAAGGTAGCCCTGCTCTTTGCAGGGAGGTTGGAGTAGGTGGTCTTTAAAGGGCCTTTAAACCCAAACCATTCTATGATTCTGTGGTCTTACTAAAGTGGAAATTATAATGTGTTTCTCCTATAAAATGCATTGTGATTGACTAAATAGAACCAGATGTAAGCACAAAGCAAACCCCTGTTTCCCAAGGAGTTTCAGAAGTTAAAAATGGACATGAGTAAGTTTGGAAGTTGGCTGCAAGGTCAGGTAAGTAGAGCAACATTCTTGCTTATAAAAATAATTGTGTTGATTTTTCTCTTCTGTAATTTTTTTCAGCACAGGCTTTTACCATCTATTGGAAGCAGAGCACTTGTGCTCTGAAATGAATAATTAGCTGTTGAAGTAGGTCTGTGCTGTGTCAGTACTGTCTCCCACTTGCCTTCTCTTATGTAACAGAGAAATTGAAACTGAAATGGGCAAAAGTTACTAAATCCTATACAGAGGTTTAACTTTTAAGGATGCTACTTGGGAAAGACACCTTTCCTCCTACTCTTTCCTAATAATCATGTTTCCAGCAGTGTTCTTGCAGAACTGAATTTCTGAGCATATTTCATTTAAAAAAATAATAGTAATTTAAATTCTAATGTGATGCCACTAACTGGCTATTTTTGCAAAATGGTACCATGAGAAGCAAATTATTTAATAGTAATAAGGACATAAAATTCAGCATTCTATGGATCATATATGGTTTATATTTTAGTAAATATGCACATTTAATTTTTTTCTAATGTACTTTGGATAAATGCTGAATGTGATTACTATATTTTGTCTATAGTTGCAGTTATTTTGACTTGTATTGAGCAGTTTTACAACTTGTCCAGCTCTGTGGAATACAGCTATCTGTATGTTGCTGTCTATAATTAACTTTTTTATTAAAAAGCATAATTATTTATAAAACAAATTATGAAAATCCCTGTTCTGGTAAAGTTTATTCAGCAACATATAAACTAACCACAGGAGAATGAAATCTGTGATGAAAGGGAAATATAATTTGGACTGGTACAGCTTTAATAGAGGAATGTGTGTGATAACCATGAAGACCTGTCTCTTTCACTGAGAACTGTAATAGTGAACACAGAGGAAGGAAACTAAGGAGAGAAAATCACTCATAACCTAAATATTGAAATTCACACTCAAAACTAATGAGAGACAGGTTATTACCAGCTCAAGATTTTAAGAAGTAAAGTATCATATTTCTCATTAA
Source organism: Irena cyanogastra (assembly GCA_013397155.1). NCBI lineage: Eukaryota > Metazoa > Chordata > Aves > Passeriformes > Irenidae > Irena > Irena cyanogastra. The sequence goes on along the minus strand of VWZV01008136.1, from coordinate 545,039 downwards.
CCTTCTTTAATAATTTAGATTCCATGTGCTTCTTTTCCATTTCACCTTTTCATGCCCTGCCTTTCCCTTTATATATTGTAGACAACTCTCTGCTAGTTTTTCATTTCCAAGCTGTGTTACTTAGAGGTACTCGATTATATATCACAATGGTGTCTTTCTTTCCATTTACTGAATGACTCTGCATATCATTTCTGCATTGATTCGTGTGCTAGGTTTCCACAAATCCTTAGGCTTAAGACCTTGACATTAATTCCTTATCCACAGCCATTTATAGCAGGAAAACCCAATTGTTTGAGCACTCCTGGAAAGTAAATGTAAGAAGTGCCCTGATATCATTAAATCAAATTCACTGAAAAGATATAAGAAGGAAAATTTGTGCAAAGTGAAGATATATAGCTGCAGATCTGGAGATTGGTTAGACATGGAGATGAGCCTTGTAGCCTGCTTGAACTCAGGTATTTTTATTGCTTATACAGAAATTAGTTGCATGTATAATCTGACAGCAAGTCACACAGCAGTTTGGCTTGAACAGGTCTGGATCTTCCACCTCCAGATTGCCAGCTTGACGCAGTTGGTGTTTTCCTTTGCTGCAGGCACTTGTTACTGGTTTTTAAAGCTGGTGGTTATTATCATATGCTGTTCTGAAAGGAAGCAAAGGGTATAGCTGCAAAAAGTGAAACTGTGGCCAACACATGAATAATGTCATTGTTCTAAGCAGTCCCAGATAGTTGTAGGGATGGAAGTTTAGGCTCCTGATGAGGGAGCCTCTGCAAAGGAAAGGCAGAAGGCACAAAGAATTGAGGAACAAATCTTAATTGTACTTTCTGTTTGCTTCTTGTTGCTCAGGCCCTGAAGTGCCAAGGTTGCCAAGTGGCTTGAAAATTTCTGAGACTTTTTTCCCAAGTGGAATGAAAGCAGTACAGAGCAGCACATTTGTTATAGTTCTGTCTTTAGCTGGAATGTAGAGAGCCTTCTGAACCTTTGTTTTGGCAGCTGACTCAAGAAAGCATTTTTGTTTCCTCTTCTTGTTACCAAAAATAAAAAGCATTATTAAGCAACAATGTTTGCAGCTGTGCCAGGGAAGCTGTATTGCTTCCATGTGATTGCACAGAGTATTGTCAGAGAACACTGTGAAAAGGACTTGGAAACATGAGACATTTAGAGAGGAGAGCTGAGAGGGCACCACAGGCTAAGCTAAAGCCTGAGATATCAGCTCACATAAGAGGCAGAGACTTTTGAATCTGAAAATGAAAAGCCTAAATGTCAAAGGTAAAGGAATGATAAAAGCAGCTGTCAAGGGTGGGGTGGTCAGCAGCTGGATTCCCAATACACTGAAGAACTTAGGGTGACAAGCAGGAAAAGGGGTGCTGTCAAAAGTATCTACTGTGGTTTCAGAATCAGAGAGAGAGAGGAAAACAGGTTTATAGAAAAACATGAAAGGAAGGCAGATGGGATTTAGAAACAGCTTCACTAAAGGAGAAATAGGTTGAATGTTCTAGTGATAGAAGGAGAAGGACAAGTTTGAATGAGGGGAAAGGGATCGGACAAACTTGAAACTTTTTTTTGTTGGTTAGCTGGAGGTGACAAGGCACACCTTTGATTCTGGTGCTAAAAATGGGAGCTTGGAGTACAGCCAGGAGATATTTAGATCACTCAAAGGCAGAAATTACTTTTGGAAATACTGAGAATAGGTGATGTCATGTATGTGAAACAGAGGAAGTGCACCAAAAGAGACTGTAGGAAAAGGAAATCTGTCTTTTTATCACTTTGCTCAATCAGGTTAAGTTTTAGGAGGAGAAGCAGTTATTGCGTCTCCTTTCTTCTTTGACATTATATAGACTGATGGATGCAGCCATTGAAAATATTTAAAAAGTTATTATCAAGATAAGATTTGGACTTTGTCATCCTGGTCACTTGGATATGTCAAATTTCAGTGAAGGAAAAGAAAAATTATGTTGTAGATTGAAAAGGATTAGAAGTGGTAGAGCAACAGGAATTACTTTGCTATACAAAACACTGAAAAAATTTTTGGAGAGAGGTTGACTGGAACAGGTTCAGTGATGAAGGTGAGAGGCTGAAAATGAGAGGAGACAGTGTGGGGAGTGATGTAGGCTGACTCCTACTGTATGTGAAATTCACTATCAGCTCAGTATTTCTTGGCACTATGAACAAGGTTGAGTTTTAATGCCTAAGAGGTGAGGGGAAAATAAATTTCCTCTCCCAGAGAGGATGAACACCAACTCCTGTGGCTGCTGCTACTTGACAGAGAGTGAGTAAATCTGCAGCTATTGTGGACAAGAAGGCAGATGCAGCGCCATGGCAACTGCTCTGAGACCAAGCAAGTCTGCATCTTCTTGCTTTCCTGTGTTATGCTTTTTCCATCTCATTAGCCTAAAAGGTTATTTATCTTTACTCTCCCTCCTCCCCCAGTAATTGCTAGCTTTGATAAAAGTGCCTAAAAATGAGGAAGGACGTCGTTCAAACTGTTAAAGAAAGATAACACAGACAGGTATTAAATCACTTGAGAAGGCATCAACAATACTGATAGTTTTTAATAGACAGATGAGAAGTTATGGTTCTGTTTTCTGAATAAAAAGTTTTCCTCAGTACAATAGTAAAATTAAGTCTGTCAGTAGGATTGATTTAAGGATACAGGCGAGGAAGTACTTCAGGATATCTGTTTTATGTTGGCAGCTTCATACAATACAGTCCATTAGTTTTTGAAGGCTCCAGTAGAATCGTGCTGGCTTGAAAGTTTCTCAGAGTTTTCATGCTCATTGGTAAAACTTTTTGTGCCTGGGGTCATCAGGAGCTCAATAACTGTCTTTGGGGTATCACCTCCTATAGACATCCTTCAGAGTACTGAAGAAGCCTTGGTGACCAAAAGATATTTCATCTTGATTAGAGAGCTGAGATGCAAGAGAAGCTACCACAGGCCTTATCTGCAATGATTAATTATTCACTATTTTAAAAAGATGAACCTTACTTTCACCTTAAATCTGGAGCTTGCAGCTGTTGCATTGATTATGGATTGCTATGTAAGACTGTAGCCCTTCAGAGTAAAAACATACCTGAGAGTGGATGGTGATCAAATTATATTTTAACATACTTGGATGAAAAATAAAGTAAATGCCTTTAGAACTGATTATTCTTTAAATAGCATTTAATTTAACTAAGTAAAATATATTTAATGGGGAAAATCTTTTTACCCATTTCCCCCAATTTTTATGCCTAATTTCTTTCAATTTTTGGAGGGAACATGATGATGTTTTTTTCTAGAAGAGATTGATTTAGCTAAAGATAATTTTTTTTCTTTTACAGTTTTGCTGACTGTAGATATGGTACAGAGTAGATAACTTTTGATGCAAAGAATATTTATGTATGATGATTATGTAAGTGAGGTATGGTTGCACAACCTGAGGATGTGAAAACCTGCTGTGCATCATTTTTAATATGCATAAAGCTTCACAGCACATGTATTATGTGAACTGATCACAGAATAAATCCTTTGATGAAGAATAACTGCATTCTCAAAACCAAATGTGGATCCATTCACTGGTGTGAGAAAGAAAATACACAGTACAGAAGTTCTTAGAGCAGCACTTTGGTAAAGCTGGACAGAAAAGGAGCAGTAGAACTAAGTGAGATTTTACACTTCTGCAGCACAGCTAAGCAATGAGCCAGACCTTAGTGTTTTAATATGCATAAAGAATTCTATGCTTTAATGAGATCTTGTGCTTTGGCTCTGAAGATTGTTAGTGCCCTGGTGAATAGCCCTTCAGACTTCAGGCATTCAATGAGAATTTGCTTCCTCTTTCAATTCTTCAACTTCTTGGATAGGATTTATTACTTCCCTAAATATAAGCAGCTGTCAAAATTCATTATACATTATGGTACCCATTTTGCTATTTTTAACTCCATTTCATTAAGTGGCTTACACGGCATCCTTTTGTAATTAAGTGCAGATTAAATATTGTATTAAAAACATAAGAAATGACACCTGTTCAACTGCCATTATGAAATTTTTAAAGGCAAAAGAATGACTCTGATGTTTTTTTCCAGAAACGTTGGTCAATAAAATAAATATATCTTGTTCTTGTCGATGTGGTTGTAGAATCAAAAATGTCAAGATGAAATGTGCTCTGTTCTTTTCCACTTAAATTCCATTCAAAGGTAATTAATTTTTTTGCCTATTTTATACTTTCATTCTTTGGGAAATAATTACTTCCTTCCAGGAGTTTTTTTGGATATGCCTTATCTGGATACCAGAAATCTAAATATTAATAGAGTCAGGGAACAGAGAAAAAATGGAAATCTTGTAGGGACTTGCACATTGATTTGGTAAGTATTGGCTTTATTTGATAATAAAATAGCATTTCTATTTCTACCAGCTGCAAAGAGTAAACCAATCCATGAAAACAACTTGTAAAAATTCTGCACATTTTAAAATTTGATCAAGACAAGCATTATGGACCCAAAACTTTCTTCATATGAACTTGCAGAGTCCAAATCTAAATTCAATCTATTTGACATCAATCAATTAAGACTCTATAGAAATAAGAGAGGGCTTAGTTCTTCCAGAGATTTGATTCCTACCTAAGACTTGCATCACCCTTGAAAGCACCTCTCTGCCTTTACTGCCCATAAGGCAAGGCAGCCACTCTCCTGCTCCAAGTGCCCCGTGAATGCCTGAAGCTGGGGGAATGTCAACTTGGTGCTCCTCACTGAGCTCAGTGGAGCCAAACTGCTCAGTGTCACTTGGTCCTGTGTCTTTGGAGTTAAACTCTGCGTTGGCCTCCTGCTTTTCTTTGCGTTCAGTTCAGGTATGGTTTAAGTATAAAGTAAGTGTGTGTTATTAATTATCTCAGTCTGGAGCCTAGAGAGATTTCTTTGGGTAATGCTGTTGCTAATTCTAGTTGATTTGATTTCAAATTAAGTCACCAATTGCATGATCTCTAAGAGCTAAATTCTGTCCCCCAGGTCGGGCTGTAGTGACAATCAGCCCATTCTGTCACCAGTGCTCAAGTGAAGCTACAGCATTTTCTGGAAAAGAACAAAAAGCAGCCATCATACTACCCTTATGCACCTGAGCAGCTGCATTAGACTTAGCCATTATGAAGTCCTTAATGATGGCAATTTATCAAATTAGCCTTAAAATACTACATAGCTTTTTCCAAATGCTGTACCATTAGCATGCCAAATTTTGACTGTCTTTATCAAATAGTAAAAAAGTTTTCTTTAAAATGGGTCTTTCCACTCACCCCCAAAGGTGAAATGAGTTTGGTATATTCTACATTTTCATTTTATTTCATATTAATTGAAAAATATTAAAATGCACAAAAATGTCATTCCCTGATTAGCTTTTTTATCTGACTTCTTACTAAAAGTGATTATTGCAGATGCAGTCCCACTCAGCAGATTGTCACAACAAAATAGCCATAGTTTAGCATGGGAGGTGGAAAGTGGCTGAACTTGAGGTCATATGTGAAGAGTTAGATATTTGAGCTGGAAAAAATTCTTTCTAAAGAACAAAGTCAGGTTAACTCTGCTAGAACCAGACAAACCAGCAATTTGGAATGTTTGTTGCAGTGCATTGGTATATATGGAAGATGTTACTTTTTATGAAAACATTAAATGGTGTTCCAAAGTATTTTCACTGAAAATACATTCCTTGATCTGCCCAGGTGATAATAGCATCTCTGAAATACAGCAAAATAGAAATTAATGAATATATATATATTTTTGTGTGTGTGTGATTTATATATATATGTCTTTTGAGAGGGCAAGCCTTAGGCACAAGGAAGTACTTACATATTTGTTATTTTGCAAAGCCTTGCAGACTATGCTGACCTAATAAGTAAGAATTGTTCCTTTTCTGACAGTGGGGATAGAAAGGAAAGAGACTAGCCTTCTGATTCAATTGCTTTTTCTTACAGCACTGAAGTATGAAGGAACTTTCTCCTAGTTTGATACTGTCTGGCAGCTTCAGTTCCCATTTTGCTGGAGACCTGGAGTCTACTTTGATTCCATATTTGCAGCCTATTACCTTTCTTTCATATTGCTAGGTTTTGTAACTATTGCAATATTGGAGCTTAGGATCTAGATTGAAGTCTTATTGTTCTGGGCACAGTGAAAACAAGTATGAGAACCAGTTTTCACCCTGAGAAGCCCTGAACTACACTCTGCTCTTCCACAAGCTTTTCAGTTCCACAGGCTGCATCTTCGTTAGCAAGTAGTGTGGAGCAATGGATGTGGATCTGCAGGAATAAACAGGCTGCAGGTACCCACTGTGTGGGTTTGGAAGGGGTGATGGGTGGCTTTACATCAGACTAGTTAAAATCTCATTCTGTGAACTAATTGCCTATTCATGGTTGATGTGCACTTCCAATTCAGTCGCACCTTAAACTAATGGAGTTAGTGCACATCCAGCCTGGTCCATGATATGAACCAAATCAGGTAAATGAGGACAGTGAGATTTGCTTTGAAAAGTACAGTCTTGAACACAACAAGCAAACCCAGGACTGTTTGTGTAAAACTTGCTGTTGTAGTAGCACAAACATGATTGATGTCCAAGACATACACGTGCTGAGTGCCTAAGGAATCCATGTATCTAAATGAATCCAGTAGAAACCAGTGGCTTAATATCTTCTGCTTGGTTTCTATGATTTTCTGTGCCCAAAACACAGGCCTTAATGACTCTCACATACAACACTCACAAGTTTTTCTGTGTGAAACTGCCTACCTTGAGCACAACTCAAGAAACACTGTTAGAGCAGAGGGCTGAAACACATCCTTATGAACACCCAAATCACCATTGCCTTTTGTGTTGCTCCTACTTCACTCCAGACCCCCAGATAATTTTAACAAAATATCTGAGAGTTTCCCCCAAACCTTCTGTTACCAATATATTGTTTAGTGCTTAAACCCTCAACTTTTGTCCATATTCAATCTTTTTAATCCAACAACGTTGTTAATAGACTGTAAGACCTAAGGCTGAGATGAGAGAAGAGTAGTATATAGTGACCCAGAGATACCAAACCAGCCAGCTTATGCTAAACATAATGAAACTGCATGAACATGTTGGGTAACTAGAATAATCATGCACAAGGAAATATTTTCAATATTCATTTTTCTTCTCAGTAATTATTAGACAGTTCAGTAAAAAAAGAACAGTAGCTGGAAGAATTCAGTGCCAGGGCTTACACTGGAAATTGTCAACAATTCACCCTTCATGTGGTGGCAGATATAAGGCCAACAATAAGAAATAATGGTCTTATTATTTACCAAAACATAGGGTTTCTGTTAGCTCTGTATGTCTCTGTTAGTTCTGTATTTGCTATTGCTGCACTAAGGACACTATTTCAAGACTGTTGGTTTGCAAAATAAGACACTTTCATTTTACCATCACTCATGTAAACTGGATGTTCTACTGATGATGCTTTCAGGATAAAATTATCTCTAACAAAACCAGAGTAATATAAGAAAACTCAAATTGATTATATAAACTTCAAATGGTAAAATATGGTTTCAGCCATTGCAAATAGAATTTCTTATGAAGCTCACTATGCTTCAGAAACAGAGTTAAAAGTAAAAATTTATGTCTTAAAGTACAACATGGCTACTTTTTTTTTTGAAGTACAGATTAATCTTGGGAATTAGGGAAGCTTCTAGCTGGTGCTTCAGTATCAAGGCCAGAAATGCTCCTACCCCTACCCACCTGCAGAACAGAGCTTGGCACCATTTCCCACAGGAAGCTTAGTCAGCTCTGTTAAATAAATTGCAATACTATGGTTTTAAGTTGTGTGATAAAACTTAACACCTACTCTTGCAGTTAATGCAGGGTACAGTCATTTTGAAAGAATAAAGTATTTGGGGAACTCATAGCTCAGAGGGCTGAGCTGGTTTTCCTTGTAACGTTGGGGAAGCAGCACAGGTCCCTGAGCTATGGCTCTGCTGGCTCAGCTTGATTTCTAAGAAGTCTTAAATGTGGTTCTCTCATGCTCTGCAAGACTAAATAGGATATAAATATAATCAAATATGAAGCCATTAAAGCTGCAAAGCTGTACAGTCAGTTTAATTTCTTGGCTTAAAGCACTAAAGCGCAGCTGAAATTTGAGATGTAAGGCTACCATGGTACAAAATGCAGCAAGTTGTGTCTGATGGAACCTCTGCATGGTGGGGTTTTGTTTCTTTTCTGGTGTTTTTTCTTTGGCTTTTTGTTTGGTTGGTTTTTACTGTTCTGTTTTGGGGTTGTTTTATGGAGTATGTCAACTACTGAACCTAGAAATATTTTTCAAGAGTAGGTATACCTATTTGGTTTAGTCAAGTATTCATAGGCACACTTTGGAAATTCTGATGAAGAATGTGAAGAGATTTCTTCGGCTTGTGGCTTTCATTTAAAAAAAAAATCAACAAGAAATAACAAAAAACTCCCACCCATCTCAAAACCTTACGTTTTGCATGGAATTCAGAATTAAAATGGTCTTGATCACAATATCTTTGATATTTCCAGTGTAGGCTACTGAGAACTGGATATAGTCCAGTGAACTCAATGGCTCAGAAATGCAGATTATCACAAAATCATAAAGGCTGGAAGCCCACAAATTAAGCCATTGAAAACAGATGTAGAGTCTGGGGTAGGCCATTTTTGCAATGTATTCCAAGATTTTTGGTAGCTACAAGCTGGAATTAAAACCATGAATGATAATTGAGATTAGAAAGATAGAAATCTACAGCAAATCCTGCAGATATTCTAGTGAAGCTCCTTCCATGTACCCAAGGAAATAGTACTGTAGCATATTCTAAACAGAGGTAATAATTCTTAGAGATAATTCCGGACATAATTATTATATCAGGCGTTATTTTTGTTATTTTGATTGAATTAATGTCAATTTTATCTATTAATGTATTTTTGTAAGGAATATACAGTTTTCAGAGCCTTTAAAATGAATGAATGGGGAAGATAAGTGCATAATTCATGGACCATTTGCAGCCCACTGTCCTGCACAAGAGGGAAAGTTCAGAGAAAAAAAAAAGGCAATCACCTGTACAATTTAAAAGTGTTGTGATGTTAAATAAGGGAGAATTAGAACTTGTCTTCCACAATTTCCTCTGAAATATGAGTTAAGTCTAAAGGAAAACCATGCTGAAACACTGGAGAGACTTTTGACTAAGGCAATGGAGGTTTCACAGTGGAGAGTGACAATTTCTAAATATAACTGCATAGTCACACACTGTTTCTTGCAAAGCTGCAACAAAACTGCTGTCCTAACAATCTCTGATTGTACAATTGCACCTTAAATTGTTACCCACTACAGAAGTCCTTGTTGGTCATGGCACTTTTTAATCTTGTCTACTGTAAAACTACAGGAAATATTGCAAAGGAACATTATAGGAAAAATAAATGTTATTTTTTCAGGTTCTCTGCAGGAGACCAGAGCAGGCTGCCAGGCAGAAATTTCAAAAGCAGACTTGCTGTCTGAGATGCTATGGGAGCATGGAGCAGCTGAGGAACAGAGAATTACTGTTATATAAGCTTTTTATTTCCTGGCTGAACAAGACAGGTCTCTTGTAAAAACGGAAGCCACGAACTAACATGAATCCCTAATATGTGTGACAAAGCATAACAGTGAAGTGGGAAAAGGCATCCAAGTGTCACAGCTCTGCAGGATGTGTCCCAGAGAGGCTGCTACCCCTGTCTGTGTCTGGGGTGCATCAGATGAAATGTAGGTGAGTGAAATTGTTTTACTGATAAAAAACTGTCACACAAGAAGCAGAATGGGCAGATCTGGTTTGTAGGGACAAGGGAAGGGGTAAATGGTCCTGGGCCAATATGTTCCTTCTTTCCAGCTGGTGCCTTCCGTGGCAGTTTTTACCAACTCCTTTGCAGTGGGATGCAGTCACCAAACTGTGCCATGTGTGGTATCTCACTCCTTTGAAGTTCATATTTCAAGAGGAAGAGCAAGGAGAGATCCTGCCAGAGTCCTTGGGTGGATTCAGAAGGGAAAAAGGCAAAGTAAGTGGAGAGGGAAAAGAAATTCTTGCTCAGTCCAGGACTGGGTAAATTTTGATGCAAAACTTGGTTTGATTAGCATGTATAGGAGTCATTTGCAGTCATTTATCTGCTTTTTCCCTAGTGCTTTTGTCCTAAACTTACTTTGCACTGCAAAGTAAGGCAGTTATCAGCTGCTTTTCTGTTATCCTCTGAGGGGAGCATTTTCTGCAGCTGCTGAATTGCACTCAGAACAGTGGAGAATGATCACCATGATTTACAAGGAGGCTTCAGGTCAATACCATGCTGAGGAAGTGAAGGAGCAGGGGCTGATCAGACAAAGATAACTGCTTCTGCCTGGAAGTTGAAGGGCTGCCCTTAAGGGGAGACCACATAGGGATCGCAGGTTCAATTGCTCCAGGAATGTGGTAATCACTAGACCGGTCATTTACCTGAGGAGTCTGGAGATAGCAATAACTATTCATTACTGCAGAGCTATCAAATTGATGACTCTCTTTTTTCCTTATTTTCTTGGGCTTAGCATATAGAGAGCAAAGCAGGAAAGCCACTATGTTAAACAGCTCTTAAATAAGGTGTAACAATGAGCTTGGTTATAAGTAGTGTGTATAAATGGTACTGAAGAAGAGTAAAATCCAGAGGGGACAGTCTACTGCTATTAACACAAAGTATTTCCACTCATAGGTTTGTAAAGTTCTTAGTCCAAATTAACTGACCTTCCTACTTTGGAGAGAGTAGTGTCCCAAGAGATTGACAGTGTTCCCTTTTGAGCACAGGAATAAAAGCAGAAAGATGGGCATTCAAATTGGTGTAATCTGAAGAAAGGTGGATTCATGCCAAGGAAATCTGAAGTTCAAACTGCCTGGGTCACTACGTGGCACAAGAGTTTAAACATGTTATTGAAACTGTGTGGTTAAAGAGCATAGGTTATAGAGGGCAGCCAGCTGAGACCCAGTGAAGGGAGAGCTGTTCCAGTGTCAGTAAAACTGATCTGTTGGCTTAGACATTTAGCTGGGATGCAGAAGACTTGTATTCTATTTCAGGTTTTATAAACACAGCCCATGCTCCCTGGACAGATATCCAACTTCTTCTGTGGCTCCTATGTGAGAAATTGTTGTAATAATTCTCTTGCTCATGGTCATGTGCTGGTAACGAACAGAAAAGATCACTGCCATGGTGCTTTCACTCCATGCTCCCTCCACTGAAAGTTCAGAGAAACAAGGATGAATGTGTTTTTTCTGTGGGCTTTGCTTATGAAATATGTTCTCACTGAAACCCATTAATCGAAGTAGAGGTTGATGCATGGTTATTTGCTTGATCTAATGTTTACTGAAGTCAGCTGAAATCTTTCACTGGGTGTTTAATGTCTTCCTCTCCCTGTCTTGCTGTGATGCTTTATGGTCAGTGGAGCAGCTGAGGAAAAATGCTTGAGATTAAAAGCTCTTAGGGTGAGTATTGAGGCAACAGGGATCCAGCAAAAATAATCTGAAGGGTCACATAGTTTATATTTTAAAAGTAATTGTAGCCCTACAGAGACATAGTTAGTGTAAGGACTGTTGCAGCCTTGATGCTTCAAAGGTATATGGGAAATAAGGTTGTTAAACTCAAGGTCTAAATCAAATTTAAATGCATTTATTCTAACCTTTATTACACTTACTCCATAGTCTGAAGTGTAGAATAGAGTGCTCAATAAGCTGAACATTGACCCAATAAATCTTTGTATTTTATAGGTAAAGCAATTGAATTTTGAAGTTGAAAATGCCATTGTTTCAACTTTTGAAACTCTTTGCTTGAGACATAACCTTCATTAGATAACAGTGTCTTGAATTTGCCTTCTTTTCCCACAAAGACTTACAATAACAACTTGGAATACAGGCAAGGAACAGAAGCAGGAGGAACATGTTGTGCAAGAAAAGGCTGTGTCCAGCCACAGACCACCCAGCCCTGCTCCTGGACAAGTGGTCCTGGTCATGGAGAGGAGCTTGGTGGCTGAGGGGTCACATTCAAGCTCTGGGGATGCCAGGGTCAGCTCCAGACAAACTCAGTGCACAAGGATGTGGGCAACACTGAAAGAAGCCAGGGAGGAAGTTCCTGAAATTGCAGGATTTTGTTCGGACAGGAATGAGGAGGATTTCAGTTTTTACTTCTCTTGGGAAAAATAAAATTTTAGTGTAGTCTTCTTTCTCCTTCACTCCTGTTCTGTGATTCACAAATCTTGACTTATTTGCTCATATGTAAGAGCTACGTGATGAACTCCAGTTATAACTTTGGCATGTTCAGCCCCTTTTCACATTAAATGCTTATTTAGGAAATACCTGGAGGACTATTTGTAATTACCATGACACATTTAGTTTATCCATAGAGTGTTTGAAAGGGGATTTACTATTATCTACTTTCTTTATCTTTCTATTCATAGTGTCCAGAGTGATTTTTATGTCTTTAAGACAAATTAGGTGATGAGCCTGGCCTGGCAAGTAGCATTTAGACCTAAAGAGCAAAATTCCTAAAGTCTTCAAGTTCTACAGCTGTGGGATTTTTGTGAATTAAGTAAGAAGTAAGCACAAGAGGTCTTCAGGTAAGACACTTGCTACAGTCTCAGTAGTAAGTGAAAATGTCTTGAAAATTCTGCCATCACTTGATATTTATTCTTCTGCCCCTTGTGCATTATCTTTTAGACTATGTTTTCTATACCATGTGGTTATGCAGTGATAAACAGTTCAACAAAATCAAAAATTATTCAAATGAAAAATGGGAATAAGACTATGACTTGCATGGTTTGTACAGATAAAGGAGTATATGAAATATAATGTTATCAGTTTAATCCATGTTACTTTGGACATTGCCACACTTACAGTTTATTAACAGTAGGATTTCTGCTCTGTAGGTTTTGTACCAGCTAAGTTGCTTAGCAACCTTAACTCCAAGATAACGATGTCTTGCTGTCTGTGATTAAAGAATGATTTTTCCTGTATTCTGTTTATGATATATCTAACTTACCTATTTTGTTGTTTGCAAAGTCTTTCCCTCAATTTTCATTCCAAATATAGTAAGGCATATATATGTTCCTTGAAGCACTTTATCTTTGAAATTCACCAGTCACCTACCTGAGTAATGCAAGCAGCACAATAGTATTATGAGAAAACCCACACTATACAATACAGCAAAGAACATAAAATGGAGAAGCAGCCTATAGAGCTGCTCTTGATACTGCTGAATAAATCCTTAAAACCTTTTCAGCACAAGTGCATTGCTAATAACCGTGGATAATGGTCTAGTCCGCTGGTTTAATTCTCCTCTTAAATAAATAAATAGAAAGCTCTGGGACTTGTCCGTATGTGATGCTATGCTTTGGAACTGGCCCAGAAAAGTGAAATCGTGTACTTTAAATGGTAGAAAATGCCTCTTGATAAAGCTGGGAGCTGGATCAATTACTTTAATAGTATTACAGAAGTCCGTTGGACCTCAACACTAACAGTATTGTAAGCTAGCATCTGAAGGATGGGACACATTAAAATGAATATGGGATGGCATTAATATATTTAAAAATATTCTGTTAATTCCTGAACATCTTATCGCCATGGTTACTGTGACAAGAAATTAAACAAACAGGAAATAATTTTAAATTAATCCATGCTGAATAAGATTCCAATGGAATACAGACTCTCATTTAAGCATCGGGACCCACAATAAAGAGTGACAGCTCTTTGGCTAATACTATAACCCATGCCTGCTGGAAGAGGAGGAGCTCTGTCCTGGGATTTGGGGTGTCTATCATAAATTGCTTCCCATATTGTAGGAAGTAGTGGGTTTGCAATGGAGGCCTAGAGAGAAGCTACTAATGTGAACTGCCTGCTTCCAGCAGACTGGAGTTAAATTGGTAACTCTTCATGGTGTAGAGGTTTGTAAAGTACCGATATTTGTACAGATGTCATGGGAATATCTGTATGTGACAGCACCAGAAGTTACAGCAAAGTATTATGAGACTGGGATCTGTCTTGAACTCCCAGGACATGGTAGCCAGTGGTAACACTGAGGAGAATGCTGTTTAAATCCAAGTGAGAAAGGAGCACAGCCCAGATGCTTCCTCAAGGCAAGTCACTCCATCCTAAACTCAGGATGCAACAAGTTGCAGCACATCATGTGTGCCAATCCTTTCCTTTTTCCCCAACAGTAAAACTTACATTTCAATCAAACAAAAGAAAAAAAAAAAATGGAAAACCAAACAATGCATAATGATCTTACCAAAAGCTTATGGAACTACTGGAGTCAAAAGCAAAGTACTAGCTGTCAAAATTGGTAAATGTGTTGTCTTTGTGCTTAAGCATTAACTTAATGCTACACTCAACTCTATTCCTCTAAGAGGTGTGAACAAGTCTTGCGGTACGGGCATTTACCTGCTGCTTTGAAGGGTTTCTAATGTATCAAGTTGTTCACAGTTTCTAGCTGTTCATTTGAACAATTATCATTAATTAACAATTCAGCAATTCTGCTCTGACTGTTTGGAGTAAGTTTTTAGTTACTGGCATGGACTGGCCTCTATTGCAGTGCTGGGTGTGTGAGGATGTTACAGAAGCAGGAGGGGAAGGTATCTGTGATACACAATGATGTTCATGTCTGTAGTGAACACTCTGAAGACCAACAGTTGAAAAATCTGAGCACTTCTAGAGTGAATTTCTGCTGGATCAGCCTGGTATTTCTTGAATATTTTTATAAAGAATACTTTAAGGAACGGACGTGTTGCCTCAAGGGAAATAGAAGCTGTCCCATGCAGGATATAGCTCCCCCACATGAAGCATTTGTTTCCAATGTCTACCTTCCAGGTGGATAAAAGCTGAGATTGTGTTTGGTGCTTAGTTAAAGTGGAAACTCAGAATGTTCATCCTATTTTTGCCATAGGTGCCATGGGTTCTGAAACAGATGAGAAAACTATTCTTTCCAAGGAAATTCATACAACCAAAATGCAAAGCCTTGGCAAGAGCAATACCAAGGCATAACAGGAATACAATTAAAATGCCCTCTTGAGTGACAGGTTTATGTCAAATTTACTTAACTTCACCAAACAAACATGTTTGTACAAGTAAATATTTGGTATCTGGAGTTCCCCTTTGACTTGAAACTAAGCATCAATTAAAGCACTTTAGCTTATGCTGAACTAGATATTAGTCTGTGCTAAGCAATGCAGTGAGAAACATCTTAGCAGCTATACATGATGAGGATCTCATCCACTGATAATTATGAATGAAATTAATAGAATCTGGAGTACCTGACTTTGTGCTGACGTCCCTGGGGGGAGCTCACAGTGGTAATGCTGGCTGGCCCTGGAAATGAAGGTCCATTAAATGACAGTGAGTTGTAATGGGAAGGGAATCTGGTATGAGTCATCAGAAAAGAGCAACTGGGAAAAACATTATTTTTAAGGGAAGGCCTTTAACCCATGTACTTAGTGCATACGTAATCACAAAGAAGTTTCACTCAGACTACAATTCTGCAAAATTACATCTAGTATTCAAGAGACTTAGGCAAATCAGAAAGTCTTCACTTTAAGAAGTTAAATAATTTTCTATTTTTGAATTATAGTTAATGTTTTTCCACAAGAAAATATTTCTTAGCATTTAAAGATGCTTGTTAAAAATGCTTGTTGGCATTTAAAGATGAACCTATAACTTTGACAGCTAAATATATCTTTTGGTGGTAGTGTAAGAACATCTGAATTAAAATAGTCAAAACATCTCTCACATTATGCACTCACTCAAAATTCAGGTTTAAAACCTTCTTGGGGATTTATATTTAATATTTAGTTAAACATTGCCAATAATCTTTGGACCCACAGAATAAAACAGAACTTTAGTAATTGTCACAAAAAGTGACATGCAACAGCTTATTCCAATGTGAATGAAGCTCTGAACATAAGTAATTCTTTTAAAGAATAAAAAAGGAAATACAATAAAGATTCAGTATCACTCAATAATATTAGTTATTTCTAACATTGATCAGAAAATGTGATCCTCTAAAACTATCTCAAAGATGATGCTGTCATTTGGATAATCACACATGACCCCAATTTATGCCAAGATATATGTAGAAGTAAACTAATTCTTACTGCTATTCAAATATTTATAAGGTTTCCAGCTGAGTAGTGCTAATTAGAGCTTTATACACTTACAAAGAAAATTTAAAATAGTGCTTTTAGCTTGGCTTTTGTAAAATCTTTATTTCTTGTCCCGAAGATGTCATACAGCAGCACAGCTGCAGTGGCATCATGTGCAGAAGCCCAGGAGGTCTGAAGAGTAAAACAGGAGCTATCCTTTCCATTGCATTCAGATTTCCTGTGCTGTTGTTTTGCTGTCATTGATAGACTCTAATTCAGAACTGAGGGGTTCAAATTGAATTTGAATGTTTCCTAAGGCCTTTGAGAGTAGTTATAGAGCAATGGCCTGAACATCAATAGCTACTATTCCACTGTCTGCCAGCTAACTGCAACACATTTTTTTGGCAATAAAGATCTTTCAAGTTCTGTTTCTCCTCCCACACTCACAGAATATTAGTTTCAACTTAACGTGACTATTACTTGGTAACATTAATATTAAGATGAAGTTAGGGTTAATAACATTAAAGAATAAAAAAAGATGACCTGGAAGCTAACTTGCAGGGAAAAAAAGTCTGTTTCAGGCTTATATAAAGCTTCTGGTAAGAGAGAGAGGACTTCTAAAGCCCTTTGCATTTATTAATGGCAGGGCTGGGTTTACACCCAAAGCTGCAGAAACCTAAAGGAAGCCACCAGAGGGCCAGTAAAATACTGGTCACTGATAGCCCAAATTAGTTTCTTAACCCAGATCAACACGTGTGCCAGTGCAAGGGGAGGATGGCATGAGGTAAGAATAAGGAACCAATGATTATTTCTTTTGGTGCCAATGCATTTCCAACTTAACTTAAACTTTGTGTGAAAAGATAACATAGTTGTGTTTGGTGTAAAGGAAATTTTGTTTGAGGATTAAGTGGAAGAGAAAGAAAAAACATTTTCTTCCATTCTACCTAATATACCAGTAATTCCTCTGGTTGGAAGTGTATTATTCTGAAGCCTGATTTCTGGGTACAATGTGCTTTTGGAAACCTTGTTTCTACTAGAGCCATAGAGATTTCCTCTGAGTAAAAGAGGGACAGAGCACATAATACATGTGCATCTCTGCATGCTGCACAACTGCTCTGCACCTTGGTAGCTGTGCAAGGGGAATAGATGGGGCAATACTTCCTTCAAAAGGAAAAATACACACCCTGAAATTGCTGGTTCCAAATGTTTGTCACTAGCTAAAATAAAATATCTCACTGTTGTTGCTATTTGATAACTAGAGTGCTGCAACAACCAGTGCTCTCTCTGAAGTAGTCCTGTGCTTTATATGAAAGTGTCTTAGGTGCTAAAATCTGTCTTATATTCTTCGTGAGCATCCTTCTTTTTCTTGTTTTGCTTATGGATGCTTATTTTCTGTAATAAAGATGAGTGAGGGAATGCCATCACAAGTTTTTTCTTGAATTCTTTAGTGGACTTCTATGCTATGAATGGCTGCTAGGAAAGTACAAATTGCTGCTCCCTCACAAAGAACACACTTCCTTCTCAATCTATCTTCTCTTATCCTCAACCTCTAAATGAGGATTTCACCTATTTTTGTGTGTGTATTTAAGGATTACAAGTTAACATTATCTTGCATATTTCTTCCTTTGGTTTGGTTATGTTAAAACCTACAGCTACTTGAAGGAGAAGGTTATATGAAAGATTGGTACCTATAAAACCTGTTAAGTCTTAATGTGTTTTACTCAGGTATGGTGTGCTAGTTTTTATCTAAGCTGAATTCTAAATGAATGTCACTGGTTTTCAAAAGCTTTATTTCAATGCATGCTTTTTTAAATTTATATATATAACCTTGTTTTTATAGAGTTATTTAACTTGTAATAGTCACACATTGATATGAGACAGATTAATCAAAGCATGTATCATTTGGGTAATCACGTTAATATAACTGCATAAAGTAACATAATCTTCCTGCAATAATATTGTAAAATGATGCATCTTATTATCACGTTTACCGTGATGTTTTACTGTGTTTGACATTTCCCAGTGGTCACACAGGTCAGACCACAGATCATGTGGCCCCAGGCACTGACCAGTGTTCATCAGATCATGTACATTTGAAGATAGCAGTAAACGCTGTTAAGGGTGGTCTGGATCTCTTCCTTTTTTATTTATTTTTCTTCTTCATTTTGATTTTCTCCTCCAGATTTTCTGTTTCCTGTCTTCTGTAAGTATTTGTTTCTTCTGTCATTGCTTAGGGAGAGCACTTCAGCCTGTCCTGAAGTGGGGACTCAAAGGAAGAGTGACCAAATGGGAATGTTCCTGAAAAATTACAAAGGGGGTAAGTGCACAGGATACTTTCTGGCCTCCATCTGCTGAGAAGCTCAGAGACTTCTTGATCTAGATACAGTGTTTGAGTATTTAATAACTCTCAGTGGTTTTATTTTCTGTGAAATTGTTGTTCAGCGTCCCCTAGAGCTCCTGCAAATTTTTGGCACCCACTGCACCTTCTGGCATGTAGTTCCTTAGATCTCCTCTCTGCTACTTGAAGGAAACTTTCATTTGTTTCCAGTGTAGCTCCTAATAGCTTAATTTGATCCCCCACAGGTTTTGTTTCAGAAGAGGCAATGAATACCTGGTCTCTATCCAACTTCTCCATACAATTCATGATTTTGCAGATCTTTGTCATACCCCTTTTTAGTCATCCCTTTTTCAGATTAGAGAAAAGATAATTCTTGGACAAGTTCAAGAAAAAAACAAAGCAAAACCATTTTTAAGGCTTTCCGGAAACACTACTGCTTAGGTACTACATTGTTGGATTAAGCCCTTTTCTGACCCAGAGGTGGGGCACCTGAGAGGTATTTTAGAAACTTTTATTCCATTTTCAGTCTCATGCGAAGGGTGAGACAATACAGACGTTATAAATCACACCATCACAATCAGAAGCCAACTATTTCTTAATTACAATGCATTTTAAGTGTTTCTTGGCTTATCAGCTTTTGCTACACTATGCTATAAATGCCTTAAAGCTAATAATCTAAAATTACCCATCATGGGTCCTACTACAATGCATCTTTCACAGTTCTATTTCTCCAAAGTATCCAGTCTTATTTGCAAGGCCACCCTTTGAAACTTGTTTCCAGTTCCATTTCTCTCTCACCAACGTCTCTCCTATTCCATGGCATTTCTAAGTCAGCATTTCTTATCTCAAGGTTCGCATACAGATGTACTCTGTGTGAGGCTTTGACAACTCTCTGCAACCCAATGGGCAGCATTCTGCTTTGCTCCGTCATTAATAGATGGTGGAGCTGTCTAATTTCATGTTTGTTATGCCTTTATCATCACTGGCAAGGGATTTACTTGCAAGTTAGCAATCCTTATCATGATGGGGTTTGCTGTGGTCTGCCAGGTTGTTTTGCAGTCAAAAAGAACCACCCAAATAAATTACAGCACCAAGCATAGCTAACAGATATTTTCTTTTTCCCTAGTTATTATCTTACTGAAACAGCTTTAGTGGCAAACAGTTAACAGAAACACTTCTCAATGTCTTTTTAAAAAGGACTGCTAATCACAATGAAAGTAAGGTAATCCTATCTCCAATCAGACAACATCAATAATAATCTAAAGAATTCTACTATCAATGCACTACCTGGAAAAATCCAGCACTCAAATTAAATAAGAAATTATTATTTTTGAGTACTTGAGTTTAGATTAGATTACATTAAGGGAAAAATACCATGACTTTAGCTTCTTTCGTAATAAAGAAAATTTATTTTCTTTACTTTATCTCAGAATTACAGAGTGGATGAGATTGGGTGGGATCTCTAGAGATGACCTGGTCCAGAGCCTGTGATCAGGCATGGTCTTCAGAGAGGTTGTGGAGGCTTCATCCTTGGAGATATTCAAAACCTGATGGGACGGGGTCCTGGGCAACCTGTTGTAGTGATCACCTTCACATAAATAAACATTTTCTTATGTTTAGCTGGAGTTTCCTGTATTTTAAGATGCTTCTTGTCCTGTTTAGATACCACTGAGAAGAGAGTGGCAGTTTTCTTTACTGAGGGTCAGATTGAAATGAAGAAAGCCTTGAGTACTTTGCTCTTTTCTGTGTCCTCTGTTATCAGTTCACTGTCCTGCCCAGGAGTAGTCCCACAATTTCCCTAGACTTCCTCTTTCTGCTGATCTATGTAGAAACCCATCTTTTTGCACCTCACATTTTTCAATAATTCATCTGCAGATAAGTTTCAGTTTAAATGTAACAGATGATGTCAGATAGATTTAGCTAATTCCAATATTTCTTTCAAATTAGTCTGGTTGAGTTTTACAGATGCTACTTGTTACTTGTTTTCCTGAGGAAGAAAAATGTTTTTATTGCTCAGCTTAGCTGGAGCTTAT
Organism: Irena cyanogastra; assembly: GCA_013397155.1. Taxonomy (NCBI): domain Eukaryota; kingdom Metazoa; phylum Chordata; class Aves; order Passeriformes; family Irenidae; genus Irena; species Irena cyanogastra. Next base: position 524,571 of record VWZV01008136.1, on the reverse strand, counting down.
GTAAAACAGGTATCTTACTAGAATTAGCTTGTATATAATATATACTTTGCTAAATATATTTAATTGATTTCTGAGTAATGATAAAAAAAAAACTTGGTCTAGATGATTTAGCATTCTAAAAGCTCTAGGTTAGAAAATTTCTTTGCCTCACAAATCCCTCAGACATCTCCCACAGCACTGAAAATCACTATTGATCACTATATAGATCTAAATACTGCATACTTCAGTTAAAATACACCAAACATTTCAGAAATCTTCATAATTTTCCTCTGTGACTATTTCTTCATTTTGATGTACTCACTGCACACTTCCCCACTGAGTCACTTTTTTTAGATCATCAAACAATCTATAATCTACATTTTATAAAATGGTTTTCAAAAAATAATAACGAATTTGCAAATGCAAATGAAATGAACAATGATGAATGGGCCCACATTCTATTAAAAGTTCAGGCAAATGCTCAAACATTTTACCCCATGGAAGCACTTGTGAATGTGAATTGAAAATTAACCCTGTATGGCATTAAAATGCTGAACTGGAAAGGCAGGTCACGTGACTCCTAGGAGTCATTTGACTCCTAGGAATCAAATATGACACTTGCATTTATTGACTCATTCATTGTCCTCTTTTATGGCAATATTAAGGAAGATTAGATAGGGGATGTATTGAACTTGCATGGCCTGGTTTTGATAGTGGGAGGCTACAGGGCTGGCTTCTGCATGGAGCTGCCAGAAGCTTCTACCACTTCTGGCAGAGCCAATCCCTGGTGGCTCCAAAGATGGATGTGCTGCTGGCCAAGGCTGGGCCAGCTAGAAATGCTGGAAATACCTCTGTGATACCACATTTAAGAAGAAAGGGAAAAAAAAATTATTGTGCAGTTGCAATTGCCAGAGAAGAGTGGGGTGAGAACACGTGGGAAGAACAACTCTGCAAACACCAAGGTCAGTGGAGAAGGCAGGGCAGGAGCTGCTCCAGGCAATGGGGCTGGGATTCCTCTGCAGCCCTTGGTGAGCCCATGGTGAGGCAGCTGTGCCCTGCAGCTCATGGGGATCCACGGGAGATGCAGAGATCCACCCACAGCCCCTGGGGATCCACGAGGGATGCAGAGATCCACCCACAGCCCCTGGGGATCCAGGGGGGTGCAGAGATCCACCCACAGCCCCTGGGGATCCAGGGGGCTGCAGAGATCCACTTGCAGCCCAGGGAGGAGCTGTGGGTGCCTGAGAGGAGACTGTGAGCCCGTGGGAGGCCATGGAGAGAGGAGCCCACGCTGGAGCAGCCTGGCCTTGAAGGGCTGCAGCCCATGCAGGAGTGACCCACACTGCAGGGGTTTGGGGAGCACTGCTGCCCATGTTTAGATCCCTGCCCATGGCAGGGACTTAGGCTGCAGCAGTGTGCAGGGAGCTGCTGCTCATGCCAGGGACTCACACTGGAGAAGTTCCTGGAGAACTGTCTTCCTTGGGAGGGACCCTGCAGTGTGGCAGGGGAACATCTGGAGCGGGCATGATGTAACACGTAGAAGGAAGTGAAATTTTTTGTTAAAGATGATGCTTTAAATTTTTGAGACATATCTGCTTTAGAAAAACTTTGTAATTCCATTGTCTCACACTGCCAGCATGCTTTACACAGGGCAAGCAGCATGTGGGGAAAGCAGATACTTAAAGCCAAGGTTGTTAACTTGCAGTGAGGTGATGTCTTCCATTCTTAATCTTTGAAATTCATTCAGTGTGTCCTAGATATGTGAAGAAATGATGCACCATTTCTTTCAAAGCAATCTTTATTTTTGAGGTATACACATGCATTTGTGTGTATTTCTAGGTATCATTCATATTAGCAATAACTGACGTAAAATGTCACTCAGTTCTCTACTTTTATTTTTAATATCTAGGATTTAAACAGTCTTGTTATGCTGCTGAGCTGTATCTGCACCATTTGTTAAGACAGACATCCCATACATAAAACATCTAAAAATTCAGCTTATCTGCTTTTGAGATGGCACAAAGATGTTCACATATTTTATGAGCTGAAGGAGTCTGGGCTCCTTAGATTGAAGAAAAGCAGGTTATAATTGGTAGCTGGAAACAGTGTGATCATTGAAAAAATATACTCTGTATGTATTGACTTTTAAAAAGCAGGATTAATGGCCCATTCACAGTTTAGAAGACACTTCAATAAGTATTTAAAGATTCTGCTTTATTAGCACTAGGAATTTAGTAATAACAGATATCAGAACTCCAGTGTAATCAATGCAATCTCATATTTAATGATATTTAATATTTATCAGATTTTTCAGAAAACAAAAAGTAAAAGAAGATAGTGTTGTATAGTAACCACCTTCTATTTGTTACTATTAATAATTTTGTAACTGTGCTTCTCTATTTTATTTTATTTGTTCTTAAACTGTTCTCATTCAAGGAGGCTGCTCTTTTCCCAGACATGATGCATTTAGTCAGCGTGTTTCTAGAACTTACAAACCTGGAATGAAAACACTTGTCTCAATAATTAAGTAAATCTGATAGACCTTTTCCAAGTAGAGTATCTGATACTATACTGATATCTGATATTATCTCAGAATAACTGAGATAAAAGTTCACTGAAATTCTCAAAAAACTATTGTTTCATTTAGTGTGCCATGGGCATCACAATCACTTGAACGTTTTTTTTCTGTGTTTGCCTGATTGTGTTTCACATCAGCCTGACCTAATTTACCCAAATCTGAAAGGCCATGCCAAGTTTCATTCCCTGAGTCAGCCCAGCCTCCACAGACAGCCTGGGGATATATACGGATCCAGTGAATGTAGCTACAGCCTTGTTTTATTATTGCTGGAATTTGGCCTATAAGAAGGCACCTTGCTTCCATTTTTATCCTGCCAAAGCTGTTTCTTAAGCCAAGCAACCCAAATTCTGATTTTTCCTAAGAAAACAAACAAACTCCAACAAAACACACACACAAAATTTCCCACCCCTCTCCACATACCAAAATACTCTCCATGGCTACTGGAATTAATCTTGTTAATGTCCCTCAGTTAATGTCCCTCACTGTTACTTCCTGTTTGGAGCTATCCTTGATCTACTTTTTCTTCCTGAAGAAAACTCTTATAATCAACTTTTCTATAAGGCAGAATCTCATAAGTCTTTGAAGAAATACAATTTTAGCATTCCCATTAATATTTCGTCAGAATCTGGAGCACAGTGTCTGGTGTTCAGGTAGTTCCCATTTTAGTTTTCTCTTTCAGGGTGTTACTTTTTCAAGTGAAACGTGACATCACTTCTGAAATGGCATTTGTGACCACAGATGGTATTCAGTCATCATTGAAGGTAATGAGCACTTTTGCCTGCAGCATCTGCCCTTTGGGGCTGAAAACCTTTCCAGGCTTCTCTCTAATCCTGCTCAGATGCAGGAATATGCCAGGAGAATCCAACAAGACTCTGCCATCAGACCAGTTTTGATGGTTTTATACAGTTTACTTACATTAAACTAGCATACAAAGAAATTAAAACATTTTAAACCTCTAGCTGTCATTGCTGAATCACTGAAGTGTTTCATTTAGATAGCATGGTGTGAAACTGCCTAAAGAGAGTGAGGTGTCAAACTGCCTAAAGAGGGTGATGGCCAATCAAGGATCGAAAGAAAGGCAGAGGCAGACCTTGTATGAGACTGGATAATACACAGGAGAAAGTCTGCTGGCAGAATTGTATCAGTAAATGAGTATTTTGGCAAGGATTGGTTCATCAAGCCAAGTCAGCTGTGCTAACAAAAGCACTTTATTATCAGACTTGTTGTGTCTATGCTAGAAGGACAGTGGAGAACTAATAAAAATAAAATTCAGTGGTGTTTCTAATTTAGAACGTTTTTAGGCTGGGTTTAAATTGATTTTTCACTAAATAACTACTGCTAGGATTTCTATTTTCTGGTTTTTCATTTCCTCCTATCCATGATTTGCACTGTGATGACCTCCTTAATCTAGGTTTTAAATCATGTCTACCAAACTATGATCAAACTGTCTCATCTTGGTATTATAATATTAATATGCTTTGATTTTTTACAGCTTGGCAGCCTTGTTCAAAAATGCACATCATTTATATTCAGGTAAGTCCTTATTTGCATGAAGTAGTTCAAGTGCAGCAGCTTTTCTATTTTCCCTGGAATATTTTTCATGTTTGAAACATGTAACCATTCTAGATACCTTTTCCATAGCTTGTGTAAGTCTATCAAAATCACATTTGCTCTAGGCAATAAACCAGCCTAAAGCTGAAATACTGGCTGTGACCCTTTGGAAAGATGTAAAGGATTTATCAGTAAAAGTGTTATGTCCCTTTGGCAGTGTCTCAATTAATTATCCTTGTGCCACTGTAGCTATGGCAGGTATATTGCCATCAAATGTCCAGGGTGAACTAAAATACATTCTGTTACTCCATCTTTCATGCACAAACTATTTTAAAGCTAAGCAGATACTGTTGTTATAGAAAGGGGGAATTTGTGCAAATTTACTGCAGAGCTCTGCTAAGGCAGGTGTGGTTGTACACTGTTAGTCCAGTGTTTTAACTTTCATAAAGGTTGTGGTCTGCACCTTCTACTACTATCTTAAGTTGTGTGTTTAAGTAGAAAACAGAAATAGAAATCACAGAAGAATTGTTGCTGATCTTGTGATAGTTTAAGGTGAGTATTACCTGCTGCATCTGGATATATGGCTTAGTGTTGGGGGACTGATAGAGAGTTGTTCTGTCAGCTCCACTTGAACTAACCTCATTACTTCTGGATTCTTCCCTGAGGCTATTTCTACCCCATTTTGTACAACTAGAGCAACATGATGAGACAGAAGTTTTGCAGACTTTAGTTTATCACATGAAATACTAATTTATCTTCTTTTTTTTTTTTTAAGGAGTAGTTAATTTCCCTTGTATAGGAGACTTGTTAAATTGTCCAATTAAATTGCCAGAAGGGGCAGTTTATTATTAATGTGTGAGAAGTCGTATTCTAGGTGGGTTTTTTGTGAACTTACATCCCTTATGATTAAATAATATTTTTCGGCAACATTTCATATTACTTAATTTTTAGGGTGATGTTAAATAGGGGAAATTATCAACAATTAAGATGAGTGTCAAATCCAGAAATCATCATGAAAATGATTCTGCTGCCTTACAGAGGCAGTCTAAAATAATATTTTAAAAAGCTGGAATACATATTCTGTAAACAGAACATTGTTAATATTTCATGAACCGCAGAAGTGCTTCATGACAAACATAGCATTTTTCTTGTTGTTAATAGTGCTATTTACCAATCCAGAAAAGTTAACCTTGTTTTCAAATGCAACTGAAGCAAGGCCCAAAGAATTAACTCAATTATTTAATACACTGGTTTAAAATGGATTGTATATTGATAAACCTGTTTATTGCCCCACATGCAAAGCATCAGCACAAAATAAATTCAGTCTAAAATATGTGCAAATCTCCAGCAGAAAAAAAATTAACAATAACAAGCTTATGGAGAGCTGCCTGTGATTCTCTTGTTCACAGACAAGACTGTCTCCAGTATAGTTTATTTTCAATAAAAACATTCAAATGCAACTGGATTTAGGTATAAAATAAGATTTTATTTCAAAAACTTACTACTAAAATAATTGCATCTGGAAGCAAATATTTGATAAGCATTTCTTACATACATCTCAACTATAGCTTAGCACTTGAAATTGAACTCATTTAATAAGTGCCCTCTTCACAAATCACGTCTATGAGGTATTGATTTGGATACTAAAAATGAGCAGAACCAAAATTAATGGCCACTTTGCAAAATGTGGTTGTAGTCAAATATTGTGGGGCAACTCCAGCTGTATGTGCTGAATTTCCATTTCCACCTGATTCCTTGTTTAAGGACCTGGACTGATTCATCAGTCCTTGGATGGACTTGGAGTTCCTTGGAGGAGCTTTTCAGGTTCCTGCTTTATCAGCAGCAAGATACAAGACATTGATAGTATATGCTGCTATATATAACAGCAGCTTAATGCTATTTCATTTTTTCAATAATTACAATATATTTCACCACAGTAATGATAGCACATTGTAAGACTTCACTGAAAATTGCAATTTTTAGCTATCACTTGAGAGAACACTTACTGTAAGGAACAGTCTTTAAGACTCAGGACTTAAAAAATGAGCTCTCATTAGCTCTACCCATTTCAGTGCTCAAATGTATTTCTCTGCCCAGTTCTGTAGTGGTGACCAGCTACCAGAGAGAGGGACAGATAATGAGAGATGCTTGTAGCTCAGCTAATTACTACTAAATCCATCTGTTGTAAGATGTGTGGCTGGGGGAGGGAGAACAATTTCTGTGAGGTGGCAGCTGTTTAATGAATTAATTTCTGGGTCCTGGGGACAAATGCCAGGCAACGTATCCCACTGATGTGCTGCTCCCCTTGAGCACAGGCCACGGCTGCTGGACTTTACTGCTGAGTGAAGTGCAGACCTGAGATCTCCAGCAATTTTGGTGATGAGTCATTTGGGAACACATGGTCTCAACACTTGTGGTGGCCAGGGCTGGGCAACCAAATTGCAAAGGTGGGCAGTTGTACTCTGAAGTGCATGGATTTATTCTTCAGCACCTTCTTCTCTGTGGAAGCTGCCCTCCAGAGAATTGTTTCAATTGTGTCCCATTATAGCCATTCAGAAGAGCTGTGAGTGTCTCTGAGACATCATCTGATCTCTCTTTTTCCTGCCTGCTGTGTCCTCAAGTGTCATCTCAGTGTCCAGATAGAACAGCAACTCTCTGAGTGAGGGCTCGACAAGAAGCAGAAGTCCCTGCAGTGCTCCCTGGGAGAAACTGGAATTGTTGTCATTGCTTTGTGATCTTCCAGTCCTGGCAGGTTCTGCAAGTCATTCACACAAATATCAATGGTGCTGTGGTCTCATTTCCTGGAAACTCAGGGTACACACAGTGACTGACCCTCCTTTCCTATTATTCCTCAGCGATGTGAACGGTTCATGCTGATTTTTGCCAAGCTTGGCCAACCTCATTACCATGGTACCCAGCAGTTCTCAGCTCCTGCTGGCCTCCACAGCACTGCTTTGGGTCACCCCAGATACCACCAGAGCCTGCCTTGAGACTCCTGAATGCTGCTTCCCAGGTGGGCACTAAATGCTCCAGTTCCAAAGGTTCCATTAGCAGAGAGCGTGTGGGACTGCTGCCTATCCGTGCTGCCTTCAAATAACTGTGGATGCAATTTGGGCACTAGTAAAAAATGCTGCTACTTCAGACAATTTTTCAAATTTATTAAGAGAGGTAATGTGCAACACAGTTTGTGATTGTGTTGGAGGGACTAAACCTTCTTCCTGATAAATTATATGATTATGCTTTGAAACGCATTTACTTGTTTTGAAACATTATTTCTCTGTGGTTTAAAAAAAATTGTTTTCTGCTTCTGAGAATATGCAAGTTATTGGTAAGCAGCTTCATTTTGTTATAAAACTGTTTTGTTTCTATCCAAATAGAATGTATCTGAGACAAATAGTCTTAATTTTCTAACTAATTATATAATTTCTTTCCTTTTTTTTTTTTTTTAGATAATTCTAACACCTTAGTAATCTGGTAGGATAGTTATTAAAACATTAGAGTTTAAATTCTAATGAGAACACTACAGACCACTTCTTGAAAGGGCTTTCAGGAAGGGATTGCTACAAGAAGAAAAGAAAGAGTAAATTAATTTTCCAGCTTATAACAAAAGGCAGCATAGTAGCACTGAGCTGTAGCCACCTACATGAATAACCATAAATTAAGTGATGTTTTAGCCAGCTAGCTATCCCTTAGTCTGCTATGCATGAGCAGGCAGAAAGTCTTCGTTTTCCCTGGAATGGATTATTTGGAGGATTTGCTATATATCAGCCTTAACTGTATTACTTCTTGTACGTAAGTACAGATGGATTAACAACCAAGAGGATATCAGGACCTTTGTCCAGCTTGCAGATAACCCACAGAAGAGGATACACAATGCAGACTCCTCTGTGTTACTGTGCAGTCAGGAAACGTCCTGGGAGCAAGACAGCACTGCAGAGCCAGGGAGATAAGGGTGCTGGACCAGGGAGCTGCCCCGAGGAGAGCGGGCAGTGACCAGGACCAGAGCCCTGCCCAGCTCCCAGCAGGAGGGAGCAAAGAGTTTTATACTCCCTGCTCTCGCTGACACTGTTAGCACCTGGGTTTGGATTCACTGCTGCAAAGAACATTCTGTACCCACAGTAAATAATTGTCTCACAGTCAAAATAAAAGAAGGGTTACACGGGGAGTTTGATAGGAACAGAACAGAACTCATCATACAATTTTTGACCAATTTGAGGAGGAATAAAAACAAACCTGCCTCCTACAGGTCAAGAAATAGTTGGGGACTAGTAAAAAGATCTGCACTGATTTAGGCACACTAGGAAAAGCTATTAACATACTAGCAACAAAAACTGTTGTAACAAGGCAAAAAATAGTTAATGGTGATGAGGACTATAAAAAAATGAAAGTCAGAAATTAAACATGTTATAAGAATTGTGATGTAAATCTCCTACTTTTCTTGTATGGTATGTCACTGATACAGTAACAGCTATTTACAAAGCAATATATTCCAATTATGGGGAGGACATTTTAATTAACATCATTCAGGCTCAGTATTATTATATATAATATAAAATTATTTTTAATTTTATCTCCTTTAAAACCTGAACTCCCAAATTTTGAACGAAATTTTGCCAAGTGATATAACATAATTACATTGAATACAATACACACAAACTGTTATGATACCCAGGTGATTAAAGATAAAGCAGTTATTTTTATGACATTTCTGTTCTCCCTTCACACCAAGAAAATAATTTAGAACAATTTACTCGAGAGGAGAGTAGTGAAGTAGATATAGCGTATATTGCATTAAGATGGAAAAAAAAAGAAAAGGAAAATGTAGATATGCTTGTGCAGTGCTGAAGCATTGCAAGAAATTAAGTTATTTCTTGTTATACATGAAATAAACATATTTTTTGTAGTGGTATAATTCCATTGATTTTGATGGTGCACATTATCTGTTGAAACAAAAATGTTTCAACAGTAAGATGTATAACATCTACATTCCAAATAACCTCAGTTTTTATCAACTGTTTTGTACCTGTTTTACCCTGTAATTTTAAAATTTTGAGTTATTTTTCCAATTCTTACATCATTTATCTGTTCTACTCTCAACAACTTTTTTTTTTTTTTCCTGGCTGGTGACAAAGTTATTATAAAAGACAAAACAGATAAAATAGCAGAATAATGACAGTGGATGTCCCCTCTGGTGAGATCTGTATTTCCTCACTGGACAATGTATGACATTCTTTCATTTCTGACACTTGAAAGCTTTCTTTAATAATGTAATTTCAGCCTAATTTAACAATTAGCACGTTAAATGTCTTTTAAAGGTACTCCCATCTTTTATTGGTTTTAGCCACCAATTACTTCCCAGCCCAACCAGCCCCATTTCAGCTCTATAATGGCACAGCATGTTGGAATAAATCACTCACCTTCTGCCCTTTGCAGTCGTAAAATAAAAATCCAAGCATAAAGGCAGATGTGTACAGTCATGAGGGAAGAACCAAAACAAGAAAATATATGTTTGCCTCTTCTTATGGTCACCTGTCTTGAACGTTTCTAATGACAGGATGTTGTTTTTTTCTAGAAAGAAGAGAAGCTATAATTTAAGGAATTTTATAACCAGGGAATATTTTTACTACTACTCCAGATTGACATTATTATGATCCCATTTAATTTTGTTCTGTCCTTGCAGAGACACTTGATGATAAGAAGGTTGTACACAGCTTGTTGAGGTCTAGTTCCCAGCAGTCACAGAGCACGTCAGTGGTGCTGGTGAAGTCAATGGAATTGCTTTTAGGTATTTTATGTTTGAGCACATGGTTGTACCCTGCTTTTTTTTTTCAAATTATTTTTTTAAACTCTGTTCTTCTATATTGAGGTCACATTACTTTCATTCTGTTTGTGCTTTCAATCTTTATTTTTTATTGAGGACTTTGTAGGCTGAACAGGAATTCCGCTTTTCCAAGTGGCACACAGAAGAGTAATTTCCTACTTAAAGTTTTCTTCTCTATCAAGTACTTTGTGCAATACATGTTAGTCCATTCAGATACATCTCAGTTCATGCAGATATAGAACGACTGAGATTAAAAGTTACTTCTGTTTCTAGCAGCCACTGGCAGAGGCCTGAAAAGGTTTGTGCAAGCACCATCATCACACCTACAAACATCTGAACTGTGGCAAACTCCCAGGGAGCCAATGTGGTCTTCCACTCCACTCTACATTGAGTCATCTCTGAGTTGGGACACTTTCCTTTTCTTCCTCTTTTCCTCTCTGAGCCAGGAATAGTTCCAGGAGCAGAAGACAGTTTCAGTCTGGATCAACTGCTGAATGTTTCAGCTTGTATTTTTATCTCTTCCATATGATGCTGATCCTGGAGAGGAGCCGAAGTTGAACATTCCTGCCTTTTTTCCCTGGGTCTTCTGCTGCACATAAAAAATCAGGTTTGTGGGGTTATTGTGGAAAGTCTGAAAAGCTCTCTCTTTTGCCTTTCTCCCTTGCCTCCTTTGCCTATGGCTATAGTGAACAGCAGCACTCACTGCAGAACTTAGGTACAACATGGTAACAACATGCAGTAATTATAACAGGCATCAGTCCCACATGGGATACATAATCACACCTGGTATTTCAGAACTGTAATTAAGTCTTGGAAAATGCTCCACTTATTTACATCACCATGCTGAACTGTGTTAAAATACTACTATATTGGAACAATGTTTTCCAAAATAGTTGATTTAAAACAGGTCTGCTTCAAAGGATCAACAAAATTCTCTTCTAAAAGTTTGTAATGCTGCAGTAAATCAAAAATGAGATGTGTATATCAAAATATTAAAAAATGAGTCTTGGCATAAGTGTCACTTAATAATGTGTATATATTAGATTATTTGACCAATTATCTTGAATTATCTATGTGTATAATGTGTTATTTATTTACTATCAAAAATGACAATATCTAGATACAACTATAACCTTAGTGGTTAAACTGAAACACTGTGCATTTGATTACTTATGAAACAACAGAATCATGCAATCATATCAACAGATGTGTCAAAAGTACAGAAACAATTGTCTTCTCTTTCTTTGAATAGGTTAGTTATCACATTATTTGATGGAACAAAAGATAGTTCCCTGACAAAGTAAACAAAAATCATAAAGCTGTGAGTAACACAAGTATATTGCCTTTCATCCCCATCTCCACTTACCTACTTGGACAAATGGGGCTTGTAGTTACTTGTTTCCTCTTTAGCACATTTGCCCAAGGCAACAAACCAAAGAAATTACAGGTAACAGTTTATCAAATGCTTTCAGGCAGTTAACTCCCACTCTTCTGTCACTCAGCATCATTTTATTAACAGAACCTTGACCCAGGTGTGCCATGAGCTTGAAAGTTCAGTAGGTGGGATGCAGCTGTCGCATGAAAGATGGATGATGTGCATTTTATGTTTTCAATGCATGTTAGTGTATCTCAGAGTGGACGTGCTAATAAAAGATGACATCTTACCAGTGATATTGCAGGAGCCTTGGGAAAAGGACTCAGAACAGTTCCAGCATGTGATAGGAATGGACAGGAGGAGAGACGTCATGGTTAATGTACAGGGGCTGTAAGTTTCTGTTTGAATTTCCAGCAGTGGAAACGTGCATGGCACAGGGCTTATCAAAATCAGCAGCACTGTGTATAGTGCACAGTTAGCTACACAAGCAAGATTTGAGAAGAATAATGATGGCTGAAATAAATTTTTATTAAATATAAATAATTTATAAACACATTTTAGGTTATTATATTGCTCTCTTATTGGTGTAATAAATCAATTTTGTTTAATAGCTACAGATATTATATGTTTAGAAAGGTACTTTCACGTACATGATGAACAAATTTTTCTTAACATTTGAAACTGTCCACAATGTTCTGTTGCTTTCTGCTTTAATGAGGTAGAAATTGAGGAAATAACCTGAATATAGATCCGCATTTTAAATTTTTATCAATAAAATTGATATTTAAATTATGAAAATTTGAATTATTTAAGAACTTTTAAGATATCTTAATTTCACATTTACCTTTTTCACTGTATTCAAGGAAAAAAATGAATAAACAGGGTAAAAACCAAAGAACTGGTTTCCACTGTAAACAATGAAAAGAGCTGCCTACTGCCATTTTCATACAAATTTTCTTCTTGTTACACTTCACACCTTTTCTCACAAAAATGCCCAGTTTTGCTGCCCATGGTTCAATGCCCACAAACACAGGCCCTGACCTTGCACCATGTTGTGGTTGTGAAGGTGGCACTAATTTGCCCTTCCGTATTTGACACAGACTTTTTCAAATGTTTTTAAGACTATCAAGACTTGGAACAGCCAACTTCCATTCCCATCCTCTCTATTTCTCCAGCAACTGATATTTTGATCCTTTCTTTAAAATCTGCATCTCAAACTGACTCTCTCCTGATGTGCCACGGCTCCCCCAGCACAGCTGACCCCCACGGATCCAGTGCTCATCCAGTGGCCCCAAACTGCCTCCTGCAGGGCCAGGGATCTGCTCAGCTTTGCTCTGTGGTGGGCTCAGTGCAGGATCTGCTGCAGCACCACCTTTATTTTGGTCAGGATGGCTGATGGCAGTGGAAATGCTGCACATAGGGGCCTTAACGCTGGTTTGGTTGGATGGTCCAGCAGTTTGGATCGAGGCTCTAGCTCTCCTTTGGTACATTTATTCACTTCTATAGCACAGCATTCACTCTCATATTAATTTACATTTCCTATTATATCCCTAATGGGAACTCTCTAACCAGTCATTACTTTATCCATATGTTAAATGTTCATTTTGCAGCTATTAGTATTCTGTCTAGGCTATATAGCTCTTAAATACTAATTTTGGACATTGCCCAGTTTTCCTGTCTTCCTCTGCAAAATGTCACCATTCTGAACCTAGTTCACTAGGCCTTGGATGGACTAAATACACACAGATCATTAGACCAACAACAATTTTCTGTGGGTGCCATTTTCATGCTCATTTTTTCAACAGAAGATTTTTAAGCCCTTCTGAGCATTGCTTTAAGCTCTCAATGTATACAACTTGCTACAGTGTTCTCAGAAAATAATCTCCCAGTTTGCAGCATGATTGGTTTTCATCCAAATACTGAAATGCTACTTTTTAGGTAGGGTTTAGAATTTTCCCACCATGTATGATAATGCTGATTGTTTCTCTGCCTTCAGGCCTCCAGAATCAACAAGTGTAAGGAGACAGGTCGTGCTCATATCACTCAGCGGTACAATTTCTTGCTTCTTCAGTGGGATCAATTGTATCACCAGCATCTGAATAAAAAAAAAATGTAAAATGCGGTAAGAATTTTTTACTGGAATTGTTACATTTGGACACTTCTATTTTTAAGTTGAAGACCAGTTTTATTCCTGTCTTTTATCTTGTCTTTCCTTTTGGTGCTGGTGTAAACATCAGGCTCAATTTTCTTTCCCCTTTTATATATGTACATACTTGCTTTAGATATTTTCCAGAATTATGGCTGTTGTAGCTGCTTTTACAAATAAAACTGCAGAATGCATGCAGATGGCCTCTACAGGAAGAGAGCTAAGTTTTTGCTTTCTCCCCTTCTGGTCCAATAAACATTGATTTATAAAATGTGGAACAGATCCCACAGGACACCAGAATATTCAGTAGCCTGGTAAATATTCAATGATCTAGGATATGCGTTCAAATATTTGCTCCACATAATAGATGTAAAAAGAAGAAAATAAAAATTTACCTGTTGGTTTCTCTCTCATTTTTATTATCAAGATGAGAAAATTGTACTTGGGCTACCAAGGCACATTGCCTGAGCAAAGCAAAGAAATCAGGTAAAGATAACAACAACCCTTCAATAAGTGGTCTAATATAAATGCTCAAATATGCTTTGTAAAGAGGACTCAGTCTGATTTATTAAAAGGTAAACTGGGTTCTTCCCTGCATCACTGAGTGGGATAAGATTAATGATTTTACTGTAAGGAGCTGCACCAAGATTAATGGTTATAGTAGAGATGCTAATGTTTGTGTTTAGCAGAAACGGTGAGAAAAGAAGTGAAATGTTGCTACTGAAACGTTGCTAAGTTGTACTTCACCTTTCTTTGATACACGTGAAGCACAAGAGTGTATCACAAGAGAAAAGCCAGTCCTTGACCAGGGGCTGCACACAAGACATTCTCTGTATGATTTAGCTGGCATTCCATTTTCCATATGAACACATGCAGACCCTGTGTTTGACTTCAATCAGACATCTCTCTATCCCTGTGAACTGTTCTGTCTAGGTGAAGCTGTGTCAGATAATAAGCACAGTGAGGCTGTGATGTGTCCTTTGTCACACTAGCCCCTCACCACTCTTGCTCTAAGTCAAGCACCTGCTGCGCTCCAGGGCTAAATCCATTCACCTGCATGGGGAAGGGACTTTCTCTCCATGGGGGCACAAGTGAAGCCAAGAGCATCTGTAAGCTGCAGGGAAGCTTTTGCATTTATTTATTTAGTCCATGGGCGTTGGTGTGACGGAGAAAATTACTCTTGGTACAGAGAAGGCTGAGTGGTGCAGAGGCCAAGGTACGTTCCTTGACCCTTGGACCCAGGTGGACCTTGGCCTCTGCTGCAGCCAGCGGTGATTTTCACGATAGCTGGGAGGTGCTGAGGGCGTGGTGTAGGGATCTCAGGAGTCACAAAATCTCAGAATCAATTAGCTTGGAAACGACCTTCAAGATCGAGTTCAACCTTTGAGTGAACACCAGATTGCCAACTACAATATGGCACTGAGTGACACGTCCAGTCTTTCCCTAAACACCTCCAGGGGTGGTAACTCCACCACCTCTCTGGGAAGCCCATTCCAATGTCTAATCATCCCTTCTACGAAGAAATTCCTCACNCGGGGGGCGGTGGCGGGGCGGGACGGGACAGGACAGGGCTGTCCGCCCGCTCCCTCCCTCCCTCTCGCCCCGCGGGGGCTCCGAGCGCCGGCATCGCGCAGAGCACGCACTGTCGCACCCAAGCACCCCCCACGCCGTGTCCCTGCACAACACGCTCCCTCAAATCCTGCTGACCCGGCGCCACGGCGCTCNTTCACGATAGCTGGGAGGTGCTGAGGGCGTGGTGTAGGGATCTCAGGAGTCACAAAATCTCAGAATCAATTAGCTTGGAAACGACCTTCAAGATCGAGTTCAACCTTTGAGTGAACACCAGATTGCCAACTACAATATGGCACTGAGTGACATGTCCAGTCTTTCCCTAAACACCTCCAGGGGTGGTAACTCCACCACCTCTCTGGGAAGCCCATTCCAATGTCTAATCATCCCTTCTACGAAGAAATTCCTCACAATGTCCAACCTGAACCTCCCTGGCCCAGCTAAAGACTATGTCCTCTTGTCCTGATTCTGGTTACATGGGACCACACGGCTGCAGCCTTATTTCAGGGAGTTCTAGAGAGCGATAAGGCCACCTCTGAGCTTCTTTTTCTCCAGGCTGAAATCCCCAGCTCCCTCAGCCGCTCCTCATAGGACTTGTGCTGCAGACCCTACACCGGCTCAGCCCCGCTCCCGGAAACCTCAGCTCGGCATCTGCAGCTCCAGCACTGTTTTTAAACCGGCCGGGCCGGTTTCCTGCGTCCCGGACGCTCTAGAGCCGCACGGGTGCCGCCGGCCCACGGGAGGCGCTGGCGAGCGGGCGAGCCCGGCCAGGCTCGGGCCCGGGCCCCGGCGCTGTCGCTCGGCAACAGCCCCGCCGCCCCGGGCACAGCCCGGTACCGCCGCAACCCGGAAGCANGGGATCAGCGGTACCAGCGGCGGCGCGGGGCGTCGGTATCGCTCGGCTCTGGCTCTGGCGCGGCGTCTCCTCCACCCCCTCGTGAGCCTGGGGAACCTGCAGCTCAAAGCCGCCACCAGCCACACCACCATGTACCCCGGCAACAAGCGGAAAAAGCTGTGGCGGGAGGAGAAAGGTATTATCGCCCTTCCCAGTGGCCGGGCCCGCTTCTCCCGCCTTTAACCGCACGTTGAGCCGGGAGGGAGCGAGGGAAGGGAGGGTGGTCCCGGTGCTCTCGGAGCCGCCGCCTCACCGCGGGGTGTCCGGCAGCGCTTGCCGCCGGCCGCGGCTGAGGGGACGGGGTGGGGAAGGGAGAACTCCGTGCTCTCTGCGTTTGTCCTGGGCTCTCCCGGCTGAAGCAGCCTTCATGGAAGCCCGGGCGTGCGGGATCTAGGGATGTTTCCCCCACACCTCGGCGTATCCGTGAGGAGTGGAGCCCCGGGGCGGAGGGAAGCAAGCGAGGGAGGGCGGTAAACAACCCCTCTCCTGAGGGCTTCCCGCCCCCAAGTCACCTTGTGGGAGTGTTTCAGGCCGAAAAGTTAGGCACATGCTCTCAAAACGTGCTTTTTTTCCTTTCAATGCGTTCGTTTTCTGAGGGGAAGCATGGTTTATTGGGCTCATTGGTGTAATCAGTTTAGGTTCCAGTGTCATTCAGCCGGGGTGAAATGTTCGGGGTATGGGAGTCTCAGAGCACTTCTACGTCCTATCTTTTCAACTATTTATGTGTTTTTATATATATTTTAAGGACCCCGACCTGTGCATTCTCAGTTTATAAAACTCCTAAGCCAAACTCCAGAGCATGAAAACTATGGGCCAAGCATTTGATGAATTGTTTTTTTTTTTTTTTTTTGTACTTTATATTGATCCCGGGGAGACCAATGTAAAAATTAAGAAAAAAATTCACGAAGTGGAAGTGCAACATTTATATCTTTGAGGAGGAAAGCTTCTTGCCCGGTGTGTTCCAAATAATGTAGTAATAGATGAGGAGAGGAAGAAGTACATATCAGAGGGTTATATTTTAAGTTCTCTTTTTTTTCTTCCATCACCTTTGTGACCCTAAGTGTGTTTCAAGCTAAGAAGGCAGAAGACCAGTTCAATGAACAGGATTCAAGTGCACGTTTCTAAGGAAAAATTGTTAAAACACAAATAAACTTATTTTTCTGTAGAGTAGTCGCTCTTGTCAAGCTCCTCTCAAATGAAGTGAATATTTTTCTTTCAAACTGTCTTCCAATCCATGTCTCTGTAGTAAAGGTGAGGCAACAAATCTCCACCTGAGAGAAGTTTTTGTTTTCAATGAAGAAGGTACAGTTAAATTGTCTCAAGCATTGTTTATGTGTGATCAATTATAACCAACTTTTCCCTTAATGCTGTATGTTATACCTTCAAAAAATGAAAGGCGCAGATGGGAAAAAAGTTACTAGTAGGCTCTAGTCAATGTTGTTATTATTACTGCCACTTGTCTCTTTCTGCTCTCTTACTGTCTGTGTGAATTCACAGCCTGGCAGATGAACTCAGAGCATTAGTGAGGAGGGCAGAGTGGAGGGTCTGGAAGCTGGAGCTGCTGACACACTTTTGGTGTCTCAGTCCTCTGTGAGGATGCTGGTCTCCATCAGCATGGTGATGGTACTGAATGGAAATCAGTGCTGCTGAAGTTTTTCCATCCAGGATGCGTTTTTGAGTGCTAGCTGGCCACAACTCCCTGTCTTTTTGCTCAGTGAGAATGAAGAGCATTTGCCAGTCTTCTGCCCCAGTAACTGTTCCAGCACCATGCTGATGATGTCAGCCCCAAGCACTTTGAGAGAGGAGGGCAGAAAAAGCTTCTCTCTTCACTGCTGGCATTGCCCTTCAGTTTTTAGCCCTGTGGGACTGTTCTTATCAAGTACCTCGTTTGCTAGAGAGGGAAGCTACAGAAGCCAAACTTCCCTCCTCCTTACCCAGTCGGTACTTTGGAAATCAAATCTTGTCAGATCTGCCTTCACCTTTCACAAGCACCCCTGAACCCCTGCAAAGCTGGCTGTGCTCACTGGCTTTGCTGTTCCCATGAACCTCTGAGTGTAGTTGCTCTCAGCCTTTTATGTTCTGAAGCACTTCTTAAAAGGAAAAAAGCAATGATTGCTAAATACTGAGTTCAAACCCACTGACAATGCTTGCTTTTCTTAATTACTTTCTTGGTAATTAAGGGTTGGTCCATATCCTCCCAGGGGAGATCTTCCTTGAGGACAGCTGAAATGGAGCAGGAGTGGATGTGATATCAGAGCATTAGACACAGGACTGGGCTGCCTGCGAACTTCCCAAGTTTCTGCCATGGGCAGAAAACTATAGTGGTGAAGGCTGTTGGGAGCATCCTCCGGGAGATTTGTGTATAATTAAGACTCAATTCAAGTTCTTGCTGCTGACTCAAAAGAGCAAACTTCTGTAAAGCCTTCCTGCAGAGAAGAACTTGTGTTTTGAAGGCACAGGACTGGCTCTGTCGCCTCTTCAGCAAAAGGCACCTAGGCTAGCTCTGTTTGTCAGTTCCTTTAAAACTGGCGTGCTCTCTCAGGTCTGCCCAGCTGTAGGACTTGCAGCGTGCATGTCAGGTACTCAGAGTTTTGTGTGCCTGGAGCTCGGGTAATGGAGCTGGGTACACAGGTGTTGTGCAGAATGGTGACCCTTGTTAGTCAGTTCTAGTGGCAGGTGTGAATATCCCACTGAGGTATCAGGCTGAATAAGGAGAGAGAAATGTTTTTGTCAACTGAAGAAGTTGGTAATATTGTCAAAAAATACAAAAATAAACTTATTGTGTTAAGGGAGGCTATGCTCAAAACTTGCCTTATTAGGCTGTGCTGACTGCAGCCTACATAATTAGGAAACTTTATTTTGAAAAAAAACACAGAAGAACCCCAAACCAGACCCCAGTGATTTTCTTTCTTGGCTTTTTAAGGTTTGATCTGAGAAGCAGCTTCTGTGTTCATCTCCTGCTGCTTCTTCAACTTGAGATGCAAATATTCTTTTTATGTCTGCCTAGTGTCCTTTATGTAAAATGCAAATAACATAGGTCTACCCTTTCCCCACACCCCTAAAAATTCTTCATTTATTACTGATTAACGTGTCAAGAAAAACTGTTAGTGTGGTTAAACTGGTAAAAACAGACCGAGAAATTTGAGTAGAGTATGGGTGTCATGGTGTTCTCTGCTGTTCTTTTTCTTTTCCCCTCTTCTTTTGGGAGGGAAGAAGCTCTTCATCTTGTGCTGAGCTAATACTAAGCATTGATGAGGTAGGGAGGGAAAAGAAGAGGTGACTGCAAAAATGAGGTGAAGTGCTGGGGTTGCTTGCAGTTTTGGGTCATTAAGATGGCTTTTTTTTTTTTAACTGTAAAAGTCCATTTATAGGAGGGTCTCAAGAAGAGTGAAGTTGGCAATAGCTGTCATACTTGTGTGATGTTTCAGGCTTTACTTTTCACTAAACATCTGAAAAAAGGGGTGGTGACATTCTCAGGAGAAAACAAAAACAACTGTCTATATGTATATTAGTGTGGTAACCAGGTGCGTCCTATTAATGTTCAAATGAAAATCTCTAAAGCTAAATTTGCCTTTTTTACCACCCTAGACACCTAGCAACTGACAGAACATTTGCTGTAGCTCTAGTCTCTTTTGTTATGTACTAGCATTTTATTAATTTCCCACCATGCTCTCTGCCTTTACTTGAACTTTTGTTTTTTTAGTTCTGGCTTACAAATGCAAAACTTACAGAACAGACTTTCATACCTGAAAACTCCCTATAAAACAACAATTCCCTACCAAAGTTGCTGTTCTCTGATACAGGAATTAAAGTGGCAGGAAGAAGCAGCACAGCAGTGCTGTGGGGAGGAAACCTGTACAGCCCAGAGTGTGGGGAAGAGGTGTTGACTTTGCAGAACTGGGACAGCCAGAAAGAGGCCTGTGCAGTTGTATGGACACACCGTAGTTAGCTCCTATTGTAATTCACTGCTCCACTCATGCTTGGTCCCCTCCAGTGGCATTTCATTCATCAAGGGCACTGCGTGGCTCATATGCAACAACATGTGAAAGCTTGCAAAACTTTTCTTACTTCTCTTTCCCCTAAACAGAGCGTTTGCTGAAGATGACCTTGGAAGAAAGACGCAAAGAATACTTGGGGGATTATGTTGCTTTAAAAACTATTCCAACATGGATGGAAGACTTAAAAAGTAAGAGCGAAAGTGATGGTAAGTGAAGTGGGGGAGTCTGACAATATAGACCACTCTGTTTTCTCAGTCTGAAGTTACTTCTAGGAAGGCCAAGACTTAGAACCCATGTTATTATGAACAATGATAGCCTAAAATTGGCATGGGGGTGAAAAAACCCCAACAAAATTTCTTAAAGCCTCACTGGTGTCCCAGAACTCTGTTAGTATCCCCAGATGGAGTCACTAACCCTTAAGTGTGTGAAATAGATCTTCTCTGCATGAGTATTACTTTCCAGGTACTCCAGCAGTCTGCCATGCCTAAACTTACTGAGCATAATGATATGGGGAATCTGGGCAAAACAATGCTGCAGGTGACCCAAAAGCAGAGGGGAAGTTTGCAAGTTGTGTTGGTTTCTAAGAATCCAGAAACAGAAGAAGATGGGGCCTCCCTTACATTTAGTCCTGCCTGCTTTCTTGGGCTGAGGAACATCAGTCTGGTCTGGATTAACTCCAATTTCCTTAGCATGTGCAGCTTTATCATGGTTGTGATCACCACTAGAGTTGTCTAAATACTTGCAGTGGGAAATAACCAAAAATGTGAATCCTAGTAGAGGCTTCTCTACTCTGCAAGTGATTCTGTAACAGTGCCTTGCTCTTTGTCTTGTTCCCTTTCATTCACACAAGGGTATGGAGGAATACGGATGGCTTCTGAGCTAGTTTCCTCCTCCTCCTCTTTTTTTTTTTTTTTGCTGTGTCTTGCTATTCTACTTGGCTGAAGCTTGTGCTTTTTGAAGAAGTATCTAACTATGAGACCTGAAGTGCTTCATGCCTCTGCAGATATAGGACTAATTTTCTGACCCTTTTGTTATGATTAAAGGCAAATACTGGCCTGGGTGAAGAGGTGTGTAGAGTAACCTTGTTACTCTACAGGCTGCAGGTGAACATGGTCTTATGGTGATAGCCCAGGTGAAATGAGGCCTGGAGCTAATTAGCTGTTTTTAAACTGGAAGACTGTGCTAAAATAAGTGTTACAATCTGAAGGAGCTCACAGATTTTGAGATGTCCTTGTCAAAAGCAGCTATTACTATTGTCTATTCCTAAAAGCATCTGGAATAATTTTCGAAGTGAAAATATGTCAAGAGATTGCTGAGCTCTTCAGCCCTGCTGAGTAGCTGTATTACATCAGTACCCATAGACCTCTTTCTCCCATTTGAGTAGGTCATTTATATCTTGCAACATCAGAAAGCCTGTCCATCTAGAAAACAAAGGCTGCATAAAAATAAAAAAAGAGTACCTGACTTCTTGCAAGTAGATTTTGCAGGCCTGTGGTATGTGGGAATATACAGTATGTCATGTGGTTTAACTGGGAGACAGTTTATCTCTCCTACCCCAAACGATGGTTTTTTTTCCCAGCTACTCCCAGTGCTTTCTCTATAAAGCACTGAAATTCACAGATGTTGCATTACTTGGGCTGCAGAAATTGACAAGGTGTGGATTTACGTTGTGTTTGCTGTTACACTTCACAGAAGCAAAATGTCAGTGTCTAATATGTGGGTATTGAATCATGGCAGTGGTGAATTTCCTTGTAGCTGCTCTTGCATTCTTTCTGTTAGTACCCAGTACACTGCAAAAAATGCTGGAAGGCAAAAGTTATGCTAGAACACTTCTCTGCTACTTGAAGGTTTTGTTATGCTGTACCTTCAGGAGAAAATATCCATAGTCACTCTTTTTCTTTGATATATTTGTTGTAAGTAAGCCATGTGTAATAGTGAACTTCTGGAAGGTTGGGCTGCTGAAATGCTTCCACATTCCAACTGATTAGGGCAATTAAAAGAAATATATGTATTAATGTGACTGTTACTGCATCCATTTCAAACTTTATTTCTCTTAAATGTTGACCCTGTTCCGAAGGTATCAAGTGTATCTAAAAGCTTTCTTTTTGATCTGAATTACAGAAAAACTAGAATTTAAATCTTATTGCTGATGAGAACTTTTGCTCAGTTTGATGGGACATACAGAAGGCAACAGGTACAGCCTGAATGAGATTCTGGAGAGAACAAGTGAAGCCCCAGGTGTGATGGAATTGGTGATGATCCAACAATGCCATGTTCACGTTCTGATATTTTCTTCAAGTGAGAGGTGGCTGCTTGCTCTGACAAACGGAAGGGGTCTGAAGAGGGGTGGTGGTGAAAATAAAATCCTCTGTGTATTTGTCAAGCCAAAACAACAACTGATGGGGAATTTGGAAAAAATTCTTTACAATTCACTCCCAATACCATATACAGTAAAAAAATGACAGATTGATTAGTAAAGCATAGAGTGGCTGTTCAGGAAGAGTGATGAGGAGAAATCAAGAAAACAACCAAGAACAAATCAAGTGAAGCAGGCACAATCAATCAGCTGCTGGAGTAAGAAGCTGTAGGAGAAGGGCAGAGCATCTGAGGTGGCAGCCATCCCCATAGACACTCAGTGCTCAACTGGAGATTACAGGTGTTCGGTACTGCACAAATTTTTGTACTGGCCGTTAGGAAAAATTGCATGTACAATGTAAAACGTTCATAGTGCCCATTTTTAAATGTGAGTGACTCAGTAGAGGGTGTTGGGAGGTTCCAGTTAGGCATACATTTTTGTTATGTGGAAGTCTAATGGCAGATTATTAAAAAGTCTGTATGCAGAATTATGCAAACTGAAATAACCTTAAAGGTTCACATTGGGAAGGAACTAATCTCACTGCTGGGGTACTTCATGGATGCTCTTTATTGGCAAATTGGAAGAACATACCTTAGTGTGTGGAAGTAAGTTTTTCCCTACCCCTTTTCCACCCTTTGATAGAAGTTGTGTTCAGAACGAAATTCTGAAGAAAGCCAGGAAAGCCTGGCAGAAGTTTGGTGCTTTGGTGAGGATGGAAGTCTTTGTAATAGAGCAGCTTAACAGAGGGATGTGCATCTATGTAAAGGCTCCTGAGGGGTAAAGTTACTGAATTCTGAATGGCAGCTGACAAGGGCTTTGTCTCTTTGCAGCAGCAAAGCTATTTAAAAACATTTCGAAGTTCAAAGAGGCAGTGTCTTTTAAAATGCTCTGCTGTGACTAAAAAAAAAAAAACAACCACATTTTTTTGCAGGTCTCTTCATATGGACATGGCTAGCTATAAGAAATTAGGTTGGTGTATGTTAGCCTGGATTTTGGTCAATGTTTGTGTTAAGTCTTGGTTTTGGGAAGAGGGTGGCACCATGTGGAATGGAAAGACTAAGCTTGGTGCCCACTTTTCTGAGCTAAGGGAAGGAATCTCATGTAGATATGTTCATTGTCAGAAGGGCTATGCTGTCAACACCCCTGATTTTTGATGTGCTGCTTGCCAGGCTGCACAAGTGGATCTCCGAGATCAACTGTTGCAGGAGTGGAAGAAAGCGGGACAGTTAGTGACAAATGGCCCTTTTCAATGTCAAGAGGGGTGGTAGGAAGACAAAACTTCTGTTCTTGAAGTGGTGCTGTAAATATAAGCTTTCTCTGGTTTAACTGTTTATTAAGGAAATGAGGAGTTACCCACTTTGGGAACAAAGAATGAGCTTGCCATAGAGGGCTGGATAGTGTGAATATACTGTAATGTATTGTTCTCCTCACTTGGTATCCTTCAGATAGACCAAAAGCACACACATCTCATCTGTTTTCTCATGTACTTGGAAATAGTGTCTTTCTGACAACATGTGAATAATGAAGCTCTGGAATTTATATTCCTTTGTTTCAATGCTTTTTATTACATGCCACTTTGTTAGGCAGTGATCTTGTACAGCAACAGGAGCTAATGTTGCTCAGTGAATTAAATGCCACCTAGTAGACTAACAACTAGAATGTATTTTGAAGTTTAATACATATTTTAGCTTTTTGTTGGGTACACGCTAATTCCCAAAGATATCTTTACTCTGCAGTGGTGAATTTGAGAGATGACTCTGAAAACTTTTCTGGAAAGCTTTTTTAAAAATTAGGGTCTTGGAAAATTTGTCGTCACTGAGTTTTGTATGTCACTGTTAGAAAAACATTTTGTTGTATTAATTGGGTAATTCAGAAAATGGAATAAGTGATATTGTTTAACTCCAGGCAGCCGATAGTCCTGCTGACTCTCACAGCCCCTGGAATTCATTGGTATGACAGTGATGCCAAGAAAACAGCAAATTCAGGTGGTGGTTTAAACATCTTTGCTAGTGGTAAGAACAACTTTTCATAGGATGAAGTTAAAATGGAAGGACACGATAACTGAGTTTATTTTTATTTAAGGTTAAATGACACAAAAGGTCTGCAGTCCTTTTAAACAAGTCTTGAAATATGTTTAGATGTTTTGGCAGTCTCTGAATCTTTTTAATCTGCTATTTTTAAAGAAAATGATACAGCTCAAACTATTCAAATTAATCTGTTTTAACACTGAGGGTTTTATGTATAATCATAAGGTTTGGATTTAATAAAAGCATTGTTGTACTATGAATGTGTAGCTTTCTAAATATTCTCAGTGGGTTGACACAAGATTATGGAGACAAAGCATGTAGATGAGCCAGTCCAAATGCTGCACGGTGGAAGGAAAATGTGTGGTAACAGTGATCTCTGACCAGCATTTCTTGAGATTGTTAACTAAAACAAGTAACTCTCCAGGATCTCTGTGCAGCCCTGCTTGATGTGAATGTCTGTCCTGCAGGAACAAGGAACCAAGGTGATGAGTATTAAACAGACTTTGGAAAGTGACACCACTAGTAAACTACGGTAAAATTCAGCCAGACATCTGCAAGTAAGCAATGGCATCTCTCTAGACTGTTCAATATTATCAGTGATTTATACAGAAAAAGAAATTATGTTCAACAAGAACATTAAGATGTTAGACAAGTTTGACAATCACAAGATCTGTCGTAAGAGCTGTGTGAAACCAGTGTGTTTCAAGACCATTCCCCCCCACCAAACATCCATCAACTTTCATTGTGATTTTTTTTTTTCTTACAATGACTGTAACAACTGTCTTTATAACAGATTCTTAGCTGAGTGACAAGGATGAAAGTAAATTGAGACAGCTTAGTGAAATTTTTGCTATCTTGCTCAAAAAAAGATGCTTTTGCTACTGAAACTCTTGGTTTGAGGAACTTCAGAGTGCAGCAGTTTTTCTGCTGAGTACACACAGAACACAGCAATAACCTGTGTGCCACCATTCAGGGTCTCCTCTGTTACCTGTGGCCCTGAATGTGAATTCCAGCTTGGCCTAAACTGCTGTATTTGGTTTTGTCCTTGCTTTTCATATATTGGCATACCACTGTTACTCATGCTAAACATCTTATCACAAGGTCTCTTCAAGACTGGAGTGTTTAAGGTTAGAAAACTGTGTCTCCTAGATGCACGTGGCGAGAGAGCACTGCTTATTAATTGCTGTGTATAATAGCTGGGGGAGCACCATGAAAAAATTAACAACTGTGGTTTCTGTGAATTGTGTGAGGATTATGGTAATTAAGTATTTTGAATACTTGTGAAATTAACATGCTTTTTGTGGAGGTGGCTGAGAATGTGTTTGCTCATTTCTGTTCTCTGTCCATGTTATATGCAATTAAGGAAGAAGCAAAGGAATTAGAGGGGTAAGAAGAGCAAACCATGTTTGCAGCTTCTTAGTCTGTGCTGAAGGTGTCCAGGAGTCTGTGTGCCCATGGCATAATGTGGAGTTACTTTAAGGCTGAGTTGGTGTTTTTTGGGCTGGAACAGATATCCAAGGCTGCCAGGACAGGAGGGTGTAACCAGAGCCCTGTGTGCTCTGCTTTGCTCAGGCTCTTGGCTGCCCTTTCAGGATGTGTCCTGAACAGATACGAAGCTGCGGAGTGGTGCAAATCTGACCATGTGCTCTGGTGACCCCACACACCTTTCTGGCTTTCCCAATACATACCTTGGCTATTGATTTCCAAAGATAGACTTGCATAGTACAGAGATGGGAATAACCCTTTGTCATGATTTAATGTAGTTTGGTTTTTATTCAAGGAAAAAGCCATGAGCTATGGAGGTGATTCCCTGTAAGGACCTCGGCAGCTTCCTTCAGACCTGACAGAACCAATCAACTGGCTAGTTTTAAGTATTGACACCCTGTTAAATCACGTGAGAGAGCTGAATGTGCCTCTGTGAAACCACATTTAAAGATGGAACAAGCCCCAGGAAAAACTCTCAGGCCTTTGAACAGGTAACTGGACGCTGGCTGGGCCAGGCCCTGCTCCACTGTGTTACCAGGTTGGTGCGCAGCTCGGCTGAGATTCTGCCACTGCCAAGTTCCAACCGCGGCTGGCAGGCCAGGCTGGCTCTGCTTGGCCTTTGCAGAGCTGAAGTTGGGCCCTGCTCTGGCTGTGAGCTGCCGAGCCATCCTGCTGGCACTGTGGAAAATCATGTGCCTGAGAACAGAGCTGGCCCTGCTCTCCCAAGCAGAAAGTGGCCCCACGACTGGAACTGAATGCGGCGAGGGCCAGAGAACAGCCATGCAGCCAGAGCGGCCACCACCCGGCAGAGATCACATAACCACCCACAGGCCCGGGTGAGATATTAACTCTTTCAGTGCACAGGTGAAACTTGCAGACATCAGTCCTCTCTTGAGTGAGAGAAAAAGGAAAGGGTGAAGACACATAAAGAAAGCAACACAGAGGTCAGTGAAGAAGGAGTCAAATTCCAGATGGGAGGAGAATGAGGAGATGCCTTGGTCTTAGGCTGAAATTCTCTTGTAAGGCTATGGTGAAGATACAGTTGATACATCAGACTTTTTTTTTCACTGAATGCTTTGGGGGGATGTAGCATTCTAGCCATAGCCGTGAGCAGAAGCGCCAGTGTTGAAGCAAGCAGATGTTGAAGTAGCTGTGATCGAATGAGAAGCTTGAACAGAGAGAGATGAGAAACCTTGCCCCAGGGATAAAAGAAGAGAACTTTTGTTTCTATACTAGAACAGCTCATCCTGAAAATTGCACCCAAATAAGCTGAAATGACCCATGGTGGTAGTTGTGGGAAGACTACCAAACCATGGGAGGGACTTCACGATTGCAGATTTCTGGGCAGCTGCTCTTTGTAAAAATTAAAACCATGGGAAAACTGTTTCTTGGAAGTCTCTTGGAAAAGTCTCCATGGCATGGCAGGAGAGACTCTTAAGTTTCCTCTATGTGAACTGAAGAAGGATTATTTTTTTAAGTGGTGGACTGACTGAAAGTAGATTTGTCTCTTTACATTGTCAGTAGAAAAAAAAATCTGGAGGGAGGAGAAGTGGTCTGAAAGTTAATTCTGGTTTCTTACTATTTCTTTTCTTTTGGTTCTGTTAATGAAATTTTCTTTATACCCTTTAAAGTTTTGAGCCTGCTTTGCTCTCCTCCTAATCCTTACCTTGCAGAAGAAAATGGGTAAATAATTCTAGTGGGTGCACTGGCGTTTGGCCAGTGCTAGACCTGCTACATTAATTGGTGCATGGGCCAGGAAACTCAGATTAGCAAACCAAAACCACTACACTCTTCAGGTGCAAGATTACTTGAACATAAACTGAGCAATAATCTCTGTATGTGTGTTCATTTGTTCCTGGAGGTGAATCATCTCTAGTTAGTGGTATCCCTGATATAACTAGATAAATTAGTGTGTTTAGTGTAAGGGCTGGAGGGAAACTACAGTAAATAAAAAGACTGAAGATGCTGACCTCAGTTGACCTTGTAATTCTCTGGTGAGCTTCATGTGAATAACCTTTATAGGATGGATTACCTGCCAAACAGATGACGTTTGTTTTACAGTTTACATTAAAGTGTTTTTGGGGAAAACAAAAAAGTTTCTTGCTTGCAGCAAGCATACAATGATGATTATTAAAAAGTTCAGATCTGTTTACATAGATTAAGAACGCAAAATCTGGTGTAGCTAATCCTCTCTAAGAAAGTAAATCACTTGTCTTTGATGTAATTAAGATGATGACTTCTCTTTAAGCTGCTGTGACTTTTTTAACAAGGTAACTTCCATAAAGCATTAAGCTTATACAAGTCCTGGATAGAGTTATTATTTTGTTGCTCTTGTGCATGCAGCTTATAAAGCTCTCTTATCTACAGTGGCAGACAGCTCCTTGAGGGGCAGAAGTTAACCATAGGAAAGGATGCTGCTCTCAACAATAAACTGGTGTCCTTATTGAGGCTCTGCAAGCTCTTGATGGGTTTTAGAGGGGGATAGTAGGTGGAGATGCAAAGGGAAGTTAGGTACATCTTTGCCAGAAAGAATAGTTTTAATGTTTAATTACTGGTGATGTGAATCTTGACCAGACTAATAACTTTCAGGCTTCTGTCCTGTGCAATATGAGAAAAAAATCCTGTTTTTGTAGCTGCTAGATGTCACTGCACTGAAGTTTTGTACAGAGGTCCCTAAGGAAGTACTTAGTAGAGTTAGGAAGTCAAGATGATGCAGTGTGCTGTCAGCTGGCAGGCTTGTTCAGGCTGTGAGGGAGTATGGCTTTAGCAGCAGTGATGCTTTAAGTTGGGATGTGCTGTTCCCCAGAAAATGCTGAGAAAAATTGTAGGTTCCAGCTTGGAATATTTTGGTGGCTGACTTGAGTAAGATAATTTAATATATGCAAGAGAAAAGTAATGTTATATATTTTGGCTTCTGCCTTTTCTTTGATTATTATTTTTTTTTCCATTCTTTTTCTGTATAAAGGGTGAGCTTCTTTTGGGTGTGGGAGATTGCAGGATCTAACCCCCAAAATAACGTATTGCTCTACAAAGACAATTTCAGTAAGTCATCTAGCTTTGCTCAGTATGGTAGCTTGGCTAGTGCCCTAATCTATAATTTGTGGTGGATTGTGGCATATGCCCTCACAGTCTTTTGCAGACAGATGTGAGCCAATGTGCCAGCCTGATTAGAAGCCATGTGCCTATGATTAGGTTGAGGCCAAAACCAAGCTGTTAAGTTGTACCCTTGTCATGGCTCGTTTATGTGGATCTGTTACCTATGTGACTTTAAGATAGTTTCAAATGCAGGTGGAAAAAGCTGATGTCCTTCTGCAGAAGATGGAGCCCTCTTTTGATGAGACAGGTAGAGACTGGTATGGCTTGGTTTAATTTGATGCAGCTTAAATATGTCAGGTACTTATGAAGGTGGTGAACTATTGCCTCAACTAGGATTTGCTGCCTGGCTCTTTAGAATTAGTGATGACACAGGGTAGGCCACCCAACTCTGGGTGCAGGAGGCTTGCAACAAGTTTGAAAACTAACTTCACACTCAAAGGAAGCAATGATACTGCTTTAACTTACTTGATGTTGTTAGGGGATCACTGGTACAGTTTAAGCTCACCAAGCTCTCTGTTTGGATCATGTTAACTACCTTTCATGTGTAGCTATATTTGCTTCATGTGCAGAACACTTGATTACACGTGTTAAAAACCCAGTCACTGGAAATAACATAAGCCTGGCTTCCCTTTTTTGATTCAGTAGACCTAAACTGCTCAACATGTAGAAATGTCTCTTAACAAGCCTGCGAGGGTCTGAATAATTGTAGTGTGGAATCAATCATAGGATTGTTGAGGTTGCAAGAGACCTCTAAGTTGAGTCCAACCATTAAATGGTAGTAGTTACTCTGAGAAGTGATACATGGCTTTCTCCATGTGAGGACGTCTAGCTGATGTGTATTTGTAAAACTGCTGAGAGAAAATTTCTCAGCCCTGTAGGAAGTGCTGCTTATTTTTTATAATGCCCAGAAAATGCTCTTCTGTGCTGGAGAGAAGGCTTAACAATCCAGTTGAAAGATGTTAAATTTTGATTTTGCACAGCTTTAAAAAACATTGAAATTATATTGAGAAGTATTTTTTATTTCAATGTGCAGTGTGAGGGAGAAGCATAATGTTTGTGCACAGGGATTGTCCTGAGACTTGCAGGCTATTGCATGTTGGCTTGGCATGTTTGCAGAAATGTGTCACAAGGGCCTTCACTAATGTATTGAGTTGGTTTTTTGGGGGGCCCAGGCATGGAGTTCCAGCAAGGGTTTATTACGGTCCAACGTTGAAGGGGTCCAGGGGCCAAAGACAAAGAGGGGGTCCAGGGTTATAAATACAGGGAAAGAGGGGGTGCAGAAGAACATCAAGGATCCAGTGGTCTGAGGGCTCAGGGGTGGTACACTGGGAAGGAACCAATAGGGAATGCCAGGGTGGATAGGCAGGGACATAAAGCAATGGGAAGGCAGGGAAGGGAAAACTCCCTAGAACATGAACATATAAGGGTAAAAGGGGTAGGGAAGGCTAAGGGGCCAGTGGGGGGGACAGAACTGGGACAAGTTAACATAGTGCAGCAGAGCACCATGGGGGAATCTTCTTTCCTCACCCAGAGCTGTGAAGAATGCCCAGAGCCTAAGGTCATCTCCAGGAGATTGCTGTTGCCCTCTCCCCAGTAGGCTCACAGGCCTCTACAGTTCTCTGCAAGCACCTTTGCACTAATAGCATCCCTGGGAGTTGGTGGTCAAATGTTGTGTTGGGAAAGACTGCTCTAGAGTGTACCCAAAGGCTCCTGTCCGAAAGATGCAGTGTTTTGCATCTCTAATGCAGAGTAGGTATGAAGAAAGTGTAGCTATGAAGAAACTGGTTGCACCATTGTCTTTCTTTAAAACATTTCCCTGCCTTATCCTGCCCTTTATTTTTCACAAAGGCTTGTTTATGCAATGATGGGCTTTTTTGGTGGTCTCCTTGGTATGGGTGGTTAGACTGTAAAGGTGCTCCAAGTTCTGTATTTTCCATTTGCTGCACAGGTATGACTTCTAGCTGAATTTCAGCCTGCACTGGATTTATTCCCGTGTGCTCAATGTAATCTTTTCCATGTAAGGTACTCTACCGCTCGCCTACCAATGTATCGTGTGTTCTCTATTCCCACCAGTGTTCTTACAGGAGGAGGATTGTAAATGTACTGCAGATAACTAAATCCAGGAGAATAGGTGATGTACACAGACACTCTTATATTAGCTTAAAAGCTTTGAGATTTGGTGTGTCTTTCATTTCTAGGTAGATACGTAAAAGAAGGTAGAGCTAGATCTTTCTGGTAACTGCTAGTGAGTTCGTAATTGCTTGAGAGTTTGTAGTAATTTCCATTTTTTAAGTCCTTGAATGAAGCAAGCATGACTTGCAACACACCTGAGTAGTGGTAGAGTTGTCTTCAGCTATTCAAAGTTCCCTCTGTTTGGGTTGAACCTCCAGTATTCTTCAGTGTAGCAAATTACGTCTGGTATCTCAGGAAGTAGGGAAAAGAAAATGCTGCATGGTAAGAGCTATCCCCAAGCCTAATGTGTCCATGTAGAGGACATCACCTTTTGCACCTGCATAAGAAATTACTGTCTTGGTTTGAAAGACAGGTGTTTGCCAAGGAAGGTGGGAAGCTGCCTTGGAATGGAGAATATGATCCCCTTCCCTCTGAATTATTATAACTTTGAAATTAAGGGGTTTTCAGGCAAAGATACAGGAAAAGGAATAATAGTTCTTTACTAATGTGTATAACAAGGCAAACAAACAACAATGACGGCAGCACTGAACAGAAGCACAAACCCAGTCCCGGCCTCTCCTGGCTGTGGCGCTTTCCCTTCGCTGCAGTTCCGGGCGCGGCCACCAGGGGCGCTGCTGGCTCCCGGCCGGGCAGGGCGGGTGTGAGGATTCGCCCGCTCCTGCAGGGGGCGCTGTGGGCCGAGCTCAGCCGCGTTCCCCTCATGCGGCAATGGCGGGCGACATGGTGGGATAGAAAAGGGACCTCCTTTACAAACCCTCAGGGCAGCTGGTCCTGTTGCCTCTCCGGACAGTGAAATGAGCTGTAGAAGGAACCTCGGAAACATCAAGATGGAACGGCAGGGAGGAGCAAAATCCTGGAATGGTAAATGAGGTATATCAGAAACTCTGCATTTCTGCAGAGTTGGGGTCCCAGAAACTGGGGTGTCTCAGCAGGCCGGGGGTGTGTGGCTACATCAAAAATCCCAGAGCAGTGGCAGAAGAATGGCAGCAGGGCTAGGCAGTGGCAGCCCAGCTCCTGAACATGGCTGGGAGAGGCTCCCTTGGAGGGTGAAGGGGCTCAGAGATCCCAGGATTTCCCCTGAGGCACCAGAGTGGAGGATGAGAGTCCTTTGTTTAGTGAGCTCAGGTGTTAATAAGGTCCCAGTGCATGGCTGCTGTTATGAGCAGAGCTCCACTCTGGAGCTCTGGTAGGAGGTGGCAGCAGAAAACAGAACCCTGCAGTGGTAGCAAATTCTTCCTGCAATGACTGCAGCCTGTTTCCCCTCCAAATGCCAAGAGCACAAGAGAAAGATTGGAGCTGCACCCAACCCTTCCTCCAGCTCAAATCTTGTGATATCTCTGCCCTTCCTAGAGGAACCCCCAAGTAAAGAGAGAGTAGCCAGCTGCACCCCTCCCCTGAGCTTGGCAACTTATTTTGTCTCTCTCAAGTACCAGGTCATTTTTGTCTCCTAGCAACATATGGGAGAAAATTCCCTGAGAGAAAGAACAAAAGGAAAAAATCCTAACCCCCAACCCTTACCTACCTGTCCCGATACTAGAAAACTCAAGTTCCTTCTCCCATCTGGTAAGCTGTCACTCTATGTCAGACAGTGAGGTTTTTGAATGACAGTGCCATGAAATATTTGCTGATGGTTTTGCACAAGTTTTGTGGTTTTCTGGTTGTAACATTTTATTTCCAAGCTTTACTTCAAGTACTACAAAAGCCTGTAATACTCAGCTAGAGAAGTCGTTGCTCAGCAATGGTGTAGAGAATTAAAAAAGCAGAAAGCGTAGAATAAAAATTGTCTGACAGCTTAATAAGTTAGTGAATGAAAGTAATGAATCTGTGGTTCCCCACTATAAACTTACTTTAATCCTCCTTGATGCTGTATGTGCTCATCTATTTAGATAGGCTCTCACATTTTGGTAAGTAAAACGGGTGCTGCTGAGGACTGAATACCTGGTTGGTCATGGAAGGTCATTTTTTGCCAGACAGTTTATAAAGGTGAGTGGAGGAACGCTGCACTGCTGGTGGTAGCTTTTGGATGAAGGCTCATAGTTACCCCATGTGGTACTGGATCAATTTGAATGCACCAGGAATAGCTGTATGAATGCTGTGATATTGCCAAAACACAGCTGTTGCATTGAAGGGCTCTGCTTTGTTTTGGAAGGAATCTAGTGGAGCAGAATCACCTGTAGTGCTCTAGTTTTATAGACAAGTATAAACATACTAATGGGGCAATGAACGTTGATCTAAAGCAGTGTCATATGTTTGTGTCTCCATTTTTGAACTTCCATTGTTAATTATGAACTCTCTGTAGTAGAGGGAGGTTATAAAGTATGAATTGAGTTTGAGGCAATGCAGTGTAGTTCTTGCCTCCACGTGACCTTGGCTGACCATCTGACGTACTTCAGTACAACTCAGGCTGCCATTCACTGAGAAGCATCTATATTGAAATTCTTGGTATCACTTGGAGTGAGGTACTGATAATCAGGCTTGGGCAAGAACTTAGCAAAATGCTGTATCCAGCAGCATTTTTATTCCACTGTATCATTACAAAGTCTGGAGTACCTCTGAAGGTCCACGTTACAAAACCAACCAAACAAGACAGTGATTGAATAGGTTTCTTCACACAGACAAAGCACAGCTCCTTCTGAGTCACAGCTGAGCCAGCAGCCTTTTCTATGGACCCTAAATCATGAAATCTCCAGCAAGCATAGCAACCAGAGCAGCTGGATGCTGACTCTCCAAGTAAACACACAAATACCCAAGGGTCTCAGCCTACTTATGTCGTGTCTTTACTGTCAATGTGTATGCTGCTGAAGTGAGAAGACTCTGATTTATGAATTGACAATTGCATGTCCCTGCAGATAAGGGTGCATCACAAATTAGAATTGGGAATGTATTCCTGTTCTTGTTCTCTTTGTTTGTTGTTACTCCTTTCTCAAACTTTGTTATTTGGTACTTCAGCTTTCCATACCCAGTCTTCTCTTGGTTTACAAAAACTTCATAAAAAAGGCAGGCTCCTCCTTTCCTTCTATTTCTTTCTCTCCCAGGCTTAAAGGGTTTTTTTGCCTCTCAGCTTTGTTATTTTGGGGATATAGAGAGCTGTGTGGGATAGACTGAGAAAAAGGCTGTTTAAGGACTATGCAAGACCTTGTAACACAAGAAATTTGCATTTTGCATGAGCATTGTGTGGGTTGTTCAGAGTGACTCGCTGTTTTGATCAATTCTCATGGTACACCACTCTTACTGTCTGTAATGTGTAAATGTTTTCAATGGCTCCCATTTAAATGTGGCTGAAAAGTCAAGGCTCACACTTAGAGCCTTGTTTGAGGGCTGCTGGTAGCCATATCACTATGTTAAACTTGGCTGAGCCAGCGAGCTTGGGGCTTTTTGAGGTAGTTGTACAGGGGTGAGTTACAGCCCCTCAGATGGGGGATATTTCATGCCTTCTGTAGACCCTTGAATTGGAAATACCATGACCTCCTGAGCTGGAAAATGGGGCAAAGTGTGACCTCAGGAGGTTGGTAGGTGGTGCAGAACTGGGAAGTGTATTTCATGCACCAGATGAGCCACAAAGGTGATTACAACATGATAGAGGGGCTGGAGCATCTCCTGTGCCTGGAGAGACTGAGACGGCTGAAGTTTAAACTGAAGAAGAGATACCCCAGATGGGATCTGATCAGCGTTTATAAACATAGGGTGGAGGGTGTAAAAGAGATCTCTCCAGACTCATCTCTGTGGTACACAGTGACAGGACAAGAGGTAGTAGCCACAAGTTGAAAGACGAAATTATTTCTGAGCATTAAAAAACAAACACACACGGTGAGGGTGGCTGAACACTGAAACAGGTTAGGTGGATAGGTTGTGGAATCTGTTTTTGTAGATACTTTATATTCAACTGGGACAGGATCTTGGACAACTTGCTCTGGGTGACTTGATCACTAGAGGTGCCACCCAACCACATCCATTCTGTGATTCATGGTGTCTGTTTGCCTCGGGAGTTTGGTACTTGGCTGTAGTCCTGAGCTAATCCAATTATGCCACTTGGTAATTAGCTGAAACAGACCATATTGGCAGAGTGTGCAGCCAGAGAGAAGGTGTTGGTGTTCATTATCAAGTGCTTTTGACTTGCATGTTGTGTGCATTTTTGGCTGGGTAGAAAGTGATTTGTCTGCAACAGATGTTTCTTCCTTGTGCTCAGGTTCTGATCTCGTTTAAGTCCAAGAAGTGATAGAGCAAATCTGTACTACAAATCTGAAGTAGTACAGTGCATCTGTGAATGCTTTTCCCCTGGTGATGGAACATATGGAAATAATGCTTATCTTGATTTAGATAAGCAATTGCCTTTCCTGTACAATCATCCACGCTTAGTAGGAGTAGAGGCAGACACATAATATTACAGGTCTTACAATCTGTCTTTTCTAACGCTCCATAAGCCTCTGCAGAAACAAATGGAATGGAAATTCTGTTAGATGTGAGATTAGTAATTGCTAATAGTTCATTCGTAGTTTGTACAGGAAACTTGTGGAAACAAAGTGTGAATTAAAAAAAAAAAAATAGGCACTGAAGGGGAAAAGTGTGTAGCAGAATTGCTGCTGCACATTCTGCCAGGGTCAGATGCACGCCTAAAGCTCGCTCATCTCCTTTGTGTTTTCAGCAACCCTAGAAAAGTGCTTTAGTGTCCCAGTCAAGTATTTGCTGAGGATTCTTCCAGGAATGGAAGGGCTGCCTCTTGTCTGGGAATAATGCAATTCTTGTCCCTTGCTCAGGTTCTTTTTCCAGATTCTCTTAGAGAAGCCTTCTTTGTGGGGATATGTCTCTACTAGCAGCTATTGTAGCAGGGATGAGGTAGTGGGCAGACTTATTTCTGTTGGTCTTGGAATGAATTTACTTCTTTCAGCTGTGGATTCTAAAGCTGACTAGAAATGGTGGAACTCTCCTATTTTCAGCTTTTTTTTACTTGCAATCCAGTCTGCTACTTGTTTTTATGAACTTGAAGAGAAATGTGTCATGTTACTTGTTTAACAAACTTCCCTTATAACAGCGTGAGCCTGTCATCACTCCTTCTCACTTGTTCTGTCTTTGAATTCTTCTCTTATCAGCCTTTGCTCATAGAGTGCCAAGAGACTTTTACTTTGCCATAGGTATTGCTTTATACTGTGGGGCTTTGGTACGTATTTTTACTACTTTGTGTGCGCTCTACTCTTTCATTAACAGTTGTTTTAAAATGCAAATGTAGTGGTTTTTTGTAATAAACTCTTCAAGCTGTAGGTTTTTCTTCCCTCTAGTGGTAAGCTCTTCGGTATTGCTGTAGGGATTTCTGTAATTGGATGTTAGAGACCTGTTTAAAAATTAATATACTTTTTAAAACTCTGGCTATTTAAGCAGTGATTAAGTTTCAGGGCTGATTTTCCAGTGCTGTAGGTTTGTGCCATCCTTGTCCATTGCACCAGCTGAGTACGTTTATGTCCTGGGCGGGGGCTCCCTCTAGTGAGATGTTCTCACAGTTCCTTGTCCACTTGGTTCCGATGAACTTTACCCTTTTTTTTTTGTCAAGTGCAGTTTTTGCGGACTCAGTCTAATGGATTTTTCTACCCTTGCGTAAGCTGTAAAGGCCCTTTTCCTTAGGAGTGGTCTGGAAGAAGTTGAAAACAAAGCTGAGGGCTAGGACTGCCTATCTTCTCTATTTGGTGTGAAGAGCTCAGGTAATCAACCTCATCCTACTTCAAGCTGTGGCTCTGTGGACTCTCAGATGTTTTGAACATGACTGAAGGACCAAAGGATGATGTAGGAGGAAGAGCTAAATTAAATTGGATTGTATAGGCAGAGGGGTAAAAGATGGCTGGATCTAGAGAGGAAAATGTGGGGGTGGGACATGAATGTTCAGCTGTTTTTCTGGTGAAGATTTTCAGCTGTAATGTATTACTGAGGCTGGGGTAGAGGAGGACCTACAGCAGTGTTGCCACTTTCGTGTGTTGTCAGTAATAGCCTAAACCCCCAAATTTTGGAAAGGCTATACATCCTTTGGAAGAATGTGTATCTCCATCCTTAGTGAGCATGTGTGCAGAGATGATTTACTGGCTGCACTTTCTCATAAGAGTAGCAGTCAACTTGTTTGCAAGACTACAGTTAAAACAGAAATAAAAGCTGTCTTATTTAATAATTTTAATAATAATAAAAAGCTGTATGAGTGACCTTGCAGTATATTGCTCCATTTGCCTAGCAGGTGTTGTTTTCTCAGTCAGAGAAAAACGCTGCCTCCTCGTCTAAGTCCTTCCACACTTTGTTGTTCCTTCCTCTCTGGAGCAGGTGCCCCCGCAGGCAGCGCTGGCGCAGGTGCCTCAGGAAGCTCTTGATGGAGGCAGAGGTTTGCTTCTGGCGGCCGATCAGCTCGTCATTGAGGCGGGAGTAGTCAGCCAGGCAGCAGGTCCTTGGCCAGGCTGGCCGTGTCCAGGCCTTCTCCTGGGAGACAGGGCAGGGAGCACGGTGACAGGGGCACAGGGGCTGCAGGGGGCTGGGGCCCTTGGCCTCTCCTGGGGAATCTGGGGCCCGGCTGGGCTGCCCCAGGCTGCAGGTTGTGTGGAGAAGAGCTCGGGCAGGTTCTGTCTTGCTCGGGTGGCTCAGCCTGTCCTTGTTTCCTCCTGGGAGGAAGGGGGCTGAGCCCCAGCTCCGCCTCCGGGCTCGGGCACGGGGCTGGGCAAGAGGCGGAGGACCCTCGGTGCCTGCCCAGGCTTTCCTCCCCACAGGGGCTGGCACTCCTCACCCTACAGGTTGGAGCTGCCGCCCCCTGGCAGCATCGCACCTGCCCGGTCCCCATCCCTCACCTCTCTCCGCTGCCTGTCGGCTTTTTTCAGGAGGCCGCACCCGAGGCAAAGCGCGGCGAGCAGCAGGGACAGGGCTAAGAAGGTGCAGCAGTGCCCCAGGCTGGCACTGCCTGTGCCAGTGTCCGGCTGCTGCGCGTCCTGGGCCGGCACGGGCAGCCGGGCCGTGCTCCTGGCGGGACAGCTGTGAGCTCTGAGCGTGCTGGGGAGCAGCGAGGCCGCGCAGAGCCCCAGGAGCAGCGAGAGCCCCGGGCGGAGCATGGCAGAGCTGCCCCAGGAGCTGCGAGCTCTGGCCCTGCCCCTGAGCTGGGCAGTGCCCGTGGGCTCTGTGCAGGGTGGTGGCATCAGCTGCGATGTCACAAGGCTGTTGCCTGGCAGCCAGAGGCTGGGAATGTCGAAGCAAGGCCAAGCCGGAGGGTCTGACTATGTGGCTTTCTCAGCCTGCTGCTCTGTCTTGCCACTGCCGGACACGACTCAAGAGCTTGTGGATGTGCTCAGCAAGGAGCTGCTGACATGTCTGATTTGGTATTCTTGAGCTGATGGAAATGGAGAGTAAGACTAGAGGGACAAATTTGTTTGGACTGCTTCTACTTTCTCACTCAGTATTGAGGACTCTTCTTACTTATCAACAAACTTCACTTGTTTTGAAAATTTGAGACCAATAGATGAAGCTTCTTGAGACTTGTGTTGGAAGAAGTTTTAAAAAAGTAGTAGTAAAAGTGAATTTAATTATCTTCCCTCCTCAGTTAATTTCTGGTGATGTGCATGTCTAACTTGGTGAAGCTTTGGGCAGTATGTTTGTGCAAGGGTTTGAGGTAACTTGTGGCCACAGCTCTCTGGCCACGAAGACCAGGGCACAACTTTCCCAGTCATTGTCCTGGGGAAGGCTGTGAGACGATCGGAGAAAAGAATGATAAGCAATTCTTATCTTCACTTGCTGCACCTGTTGTTGTGAACATGTGGAATGTGTTATGGAGATTTGTTTACCAAAGGGTGATTTCTTAATTGGCCACTGGTGATGGTGTTTGGATTCAGTTGACCAATCTGGTCTGTCTGTATCGGACTGTCTGTAAGGATGATGTTTAAGTATAGTATAAGAATAAAGTGATTGACTGATTGATCAGCCTTCTGGAATCATGGAGCCAATGCCAATTATTACCTGGCTGGGAACGTTGTGCTACGACAGTAACTGAGCTGTTCTATAGAGTGAATGGGATATACATGAAATTATTGGGTGATGCAAAATCTCAAGAGTTTACAGGAATAAGGGATCTATGGTAACATTATTTAGTAACAAATCTATTGCAAGCTAGTGTATGTTGTCTTTACCACCTGCCTCCTCCTAGATGAGGAATTTAAGGTGACACAGCTCCAAGTTTAAAATTTGCATGTGTTTTTTTTTCAGGCTTGTTGTCTGGCTACATGTTTTCAGAAGTCATTCTAAATTTTGGAGCTGTTGGCAAATGTCATGCTTGTGTATTTTGGTATTCATTTGTTATAATTCTGGATTGGAGAAATTATTACTCTGATCAGGAGGGTAATCTTAATTCTTCAATTTGTTTTTGCAATGTACACCCTTGTGATTACCAAATAAAATTACTTGATGGATCTCACTCCAAAAATATGTATATTTCTACAGTTTTGTAACCAAACAATATGTGGATAAGGATTCAATGCTTCCTAATAGCTTGTATTTGGAAACGAGTAACAAGCAAGCAGCGTGATGTGAGGGCAGTGCTGGTGTCTCTGTGGGTTACCGCTGCCCTCTCGAGGTGAAACCGAAAGATGCTTCAGTCTGACAGCAACAGTGTCACCGTACTGCTGCCTGTTCAGGGCTTGTAAATAATGACCTCAGACCCACACTTATAAACCTGATTTTCCTGCTTTCTTGTTTTGTAGGTGAAAATGCTAAAGAAGATCTGCAAGGGAAGAAAAGTCTGAGTGAGAAAGTTTCTCTCTATAGAGGTGACATTACGCTGCTTGAGGTTGATGCCATTGTTAATGCTGGTAGGTGGTTAAATATTTTATGTAGCTATGTCTTGAAAATCCTTTATAGCTCCATGGTACAAGTGTGAACTCTGAAAAGTTGCCTAAAACTGGTGTGTCCTGTGGAAATCTGTTGAAAATACGTCTTTTTCCCCAGTTCCTTCATATTGTATGTGTTCATCCTGTGTGCATTTACTGTAGCAGAGATTATTGTGAAACTTTTATAGCATGGTTGCCATGAAAAAATTAATGATCATGTGTTCATCTTTTGACTTAACTTGGCTAGCTGAGACTTCAATGCTTTGCATTGTAGAAGGCTAATTTTTGTTATTAAGCCAATGCAGTACATTCCAGTCTGCTTTCAAAAATCAAGCTGCCTGTGGGCTAGGTAATGTGACAACTTTAACAACAAGGTTATAGGAAAACAGAATTTGGTTTATGTGGTTTTCATATTTGCTTTCTTGTTGGGAGATTGTAGATCATGGCCAAAAACTTGAAAAATACAGAGTTTTAAGTGTTTTAGTACCTCTTCTTGGTCAGTGATTGTGTCTCCATGTGTGCGGATGAGGTGAAGAACTGTGTGTAGCATCTTGTGACAAAAAGAGGGAAATGCCTGTGCAACTAATTAATTAGTGTATTAGATCATAGTAAGCTAGTTCAGATTTTTGGCAAAAAAAACTATTGGAAGGTTTACCCCTATGCACATGCCAATAGCCAAATCTTGCTTCCACTCTCCGCTCCAAAAAGAATGTGCGGTTTGTGTGTCTTGAGGCTGAAAATTTTTTCCCCCTAGTATCTGAGTGGCACTGATTAATTTTCAAGAACTAATTTTGGTGGTATTAATTTCTTGGAAGGAAACGTGCTGCAGTATCTTTTCTGTGATGGAATAAAGTTCAGAGATTCCCAAGGTTGTAATGGCCAAAATGGATGTGTTTGCTTATCAGGGGAAAATGCTGTGTGGAGCTACTGATTCATGTCTGTAAAGGGCACAGGAATGTTTGCTCACACAGTGTAAAGGGGTAGTGAACAGACTCTCTTGGGTTGTTTGATTGTATGACATCCCACTATACCAGTGGGCATTTGCTGATGGGTTTTGTGAAGTACAGATGGAATCCTTACTCATTTCAAAATACATTTTTGTATTCCAAGTACTGAGGCTGGTATTCCCGTGCAAAAAAATTTAATTAATCTTCTAGTTTACTGATGCAGAAAAGCCTTCCTAAATAACAAACAATACAGCAGCATCTGTGTAACATGATCCTCTCCTCACTGTGTTGACAAGGCCTCTGAAACTTTAATATTCTAATATTTTTTCCTCATTGTTTTATTAAGAGGATTTTTTTAGTAGTGCTTTTGCTGACTTCCTTACTTTATTGCTTTGCACTAAGTCAATATTAGCATACATTTCTCCATTTATATTTAGCTTCTCTTTGTTCATAGACCTCCCTTGAACTGCAGGCTGGAACTAGTTATGGATCAGCTTTGGAATAGGAATGCTTCACTTTTCTTGATTTAAATCCCCCTTTAATTCTCCTGAAAGGTCCAAAAAACCTATATCCCACATTGCAAATGATATTATCTGCTTATAAACCTATTATCTGCCTGCCATCCTGGTGAGAAATGCATCTCTCTGAAGAGAAAAAAAAAGGATCAAATCAACATGTATTGATAGGCAATTTTGAGAAAAGGTTTAAAGACCACTCAAAACAGACTGGGGTTGAAAAACCTAAAGAGGGACTTAACATTCTGAAAGTATCTAGAAAGCTTAGTTGTTTCGACTGTTGTCTTCTGTAAATTGAATTTGGGCTTAAAGGGAGATTCAGATTAGATGTTGGCAAAGCTACTTACTGATATGAACATATTTTTACAGTGATACTTCAGTGTACCAGATGACACAAAACAGCAGTCCTAGGGCCAGGGTATTGGTACAGGTGGATTTTTAAGATACTTCTAACTCTTCAGTAACCTTCTGTAGTTCCTAAAGGGCATAATATTTTAACTATTATGAGATATTAATAAGTTTAGATTAAAATACTAACTTACAGTTACTTTGGAAAAACCGTATGCTCTCTATATTTCAGTGCAGTAATTAAGTTTAAGCCTTTGATTTGCTCATGGTTTCAGTATTACTTTTTTTCTGTTAACCTTTCAAACTGCTGATGGTAGCTGGAAAGCTATATGAGGAAAGTGTTTTGGTTCAAGATCCATATTATTTATGCAAAACATCTGCTGTGCTGAGATTGTTTTTAAATCCAACAGCTTCAGTGAAATTGTAACGTCTCTTAGTATCTTAACCCATGTTTCTGCACCATATGATGCTTTTGCAAAGAACTCTATTGTTTTTTCTTCTGCAACTGAAGTTATCCAAGCCTCAAAGACATAAAGCAGTAAGTAACCACAGTACCAGTTTCTGTATGTAAGTTGAATAAAATGCAGCCTGTTGAATATGGAATAGGAGATAAGTTGTTTTGAGGTAAATCTGTGCAAGTTCTTTTTCTACTTAATGCCTTTTGACTACTCCAAATGTTAAAGATTGACTCCCTCCTATCTGTTGCAAGCCCTGGGTTAGGAAGGGAGGAAGAGACCCTCTGGATACTTTGAATTTAGAAATTCCATTAACTGTCTCCTGTAATAAATAGTTTTAAATACAGCAGGTCATACCAAATTAAAGCCACAGGAAGATACAGGTTGAATGTTTACATTGACTTATGCAAAGATCTAAACATGCTTGATGTAAAGGGAATGGTCTGGTAAATTCTGGGGCTGTGGAAGGGTTCCAGGTGTCTCAGATTGTCTCCAGAACTGGATGCAAACATATTGACAAAAAAAAAAGTGTATTGTCAAATATGTAAGGAGGAAATGAGACGTAAGTTAATGCCAATGGTGATCTTTTGTAGCTAAATATCAGGATATCATTGCTGAACACTGCTGCAAAAGGGTCCTTTTTTGTCCTAGACTTTTGGCAGACAAACTGAATGTTGCTTACTTCCCAAAAATATCTTACATACAGTTTGCTCATTGTCAAAAGAACCACATCAAAACAGCCTCTTTGAAATCATTCAAGACTAGAGTGAGGAACTGAGATGCATTGTGAGAGAGAAAGGAGCTGAAAAAAGGAGCTGATGTGTGATTTTGCTAAAATTGATGTCAATTATCTACCCCTGTAAATGTCTTCTCCTTACACAATGGTTTCTTAAAACTTCCTTACTACTGATTTCATTGCAGACAGGTATTAGTTTAACTTGATATTTTGCTTAAGGTGTTGTGTTATGCCATTTCCTTCACACATTTTTTTAAAGGATTCAGGTAAGAATTATGAAAAACTTATTTTTACTCCTATGTCCTCCTCTGCATTTTCTTGTTACACTCTAAGAATGTATACAGGCTCTCCTTGAGGCGTGTGCTTACTGCATTAATCTGTGCTGCCTGGCCTTTTTAACGTATTAAATGTTCCTGGATGTCGCTTCATCCTGATGCCAAAAGTACTTCAAGCACTTGGAAGCCAGATAGCTACAATTAGCCAACATCTGAATAAATCATCAGGACAGAGCTCGGAGGGGGTGTGGTGTGTCTAGGGAGGGGAGAGAGCGGCCATTTAGTCCCTCTGGCAATTCCAAATACAGAAATAAGCAGTAAAAGCCTGAGTAAGGTTTGAAAAACAATTTATTCAATATTTATAGTATCAACTAAGCAGTAAAGGACTACATTTCCTCTGTGTTTTTAATAAGGAAAATTGTGTCACTATTTATGTCATATGCAGTAACTATCTGAAGTGTACAGGAGTGATATTTTGGGAATGGGTGTGGTGGAGATGTCTGTATACCTCATATGCCTTAAGCAGCAGTTTATCTCTACTGACCTCAGGTATTCATTCACTTCCTACCTGTTAATAAATGTTACTGTCCAGTTATAAGATAAGGAGGCATGTACTAATATGCTTGTGAGGGAGTTTTTACTAGGAGGAAGATCAAGAGGAAATCACTATGTTAGGGGAAAAAATGATTCTTCTTATTTTTATCTGATATGGAGGAGGAGGATGATGACTTGCAGAACACTAGAAGAGATAATATTTCTTCTTATCTTTAAAAAATATTCTTTGTATCAGTACAAAAGTATGGTACTGAGAACAGAAACCTTTAATCTTCAGGAAAAAGGAGGATGTTAATGTCCATTCAATTAGATATTACTGGTAAGAAGTCTGTACTATTGCGTCTAAGTTTGCAATTAGAGAGCTGCTACAGTTACAGCAACTAGGTGTCTCCCTTTAAACTGTATTTGAGTGCTGGAATAATTTCTAATACTCAAAAATTTAGGGAAGAAAGTCTCAATTTTAAAAATTAATATCTTTTCCATGTGAGAAAACAAACATGATTTAAAATCTTCCTCTGATAAAGACAGAAGAGACCTGGTGACTAATATGAGTGAACAACTCTTTATGTCCCGTTTTCACTAATCCCTGATGCTAGAATTTAGTTACTAACTAAATTAACTATCTGAACTACCCTGACTAGCTAAATGATACTCACATTGCTCAAGAAGAGCATCACATATCTACCTGTGTGCAGTGAGTTGCCTCCGCTGGGAATGCTGGTTTGGCAGGTGCAGGCTCCTCAGCTTCCTTGGCGCAGTGTGCAGGGCCAGCCAAAGGAAGGTGCATGGAGGTGACAGTATCCCGGTTGCTTTAAGAGGCAGAGGCATTTCCACGGAGAGAATTACAGCTGAGTTTTTAAACAAATTTGCAAGACTTTGGAATGCTTGTCCTGCTGTACCTCCCTGTCCTGGTACTGAATGTATGTGGAACTGAAAAATATTCAGTTTTAAATACCCTATGCTTGCTTTGCTTTTTGCAGGACTGGTTTT
Organism: Irena cyanogastra; assembly: GCA_013397155.1. Taxonomy (NCBI): domain Eukaryota; kingdom Metazoa; phylum Chordata; class Aves; order Passeriformes; family Irenidae; genus Irena; species Irena cyanogastra. Next base: position 479,850 of record VWZV01008136.1, on the reverse strand, counting down.
CACTGGAGCCTCTGCATGACTCAATTTATAGGATGAAATAGGTATTTTCATACTGAATCTCACCTTTCCTAGTGAAATATGCCTTTCTTCCCTCAGGCTCCTAACTTCACAACCATGTTTCAACATTTTTGTGTCACAGCAGTATCTTTATCCAGCTTTTTTATCTGGAGATAGCAACATATTTTCTTCCAGATTCATCATTTCCTGGCCTTGACCTTGAATCTGGCTGTTTAACTTAATGAGATGTCCCTTTTTTTCTCAAGCTCAAAATTACACATCAAGGTAGAAGAGCTATGTATTGATACTGGGAACCGAATATATTATCAGTGAATTATGCTTATGCAAGTGTGTAAGTATAGATAGGGACTGAACTCTGCCTTTCCACACAAACAGCTCGTTAATGCGCAATCAGTCACTGCAGTTGCCTTGAACTTGGTGCTTAATGAACAGGTGGGGAAAAAGGATGGATTCTAATCTGGAACAGATCTGACATCAGGCAATTTTACTGATTGCTAATCCATTTCATTTGGCAACTTAATTTATCACACAGAAGTTTCATCTTGTAACTTCTGAAGTAGAAATTACTTTGGAAGTGGCCTGCCTGAATATTATGAAGGTATTTGAGTCAGTTGCTGAGCCTGATCTGGTATTGTGTGTATACTTGTTCTCCCCTTTTTTATTTTACAGTGACCAGTAATTCTTACTCTGGAGCTCATTTGAAATTATTCAATAATTTGCTATGAAAATAAGTCCCTTAACTCAAATGTTCCTGCTATTGGATGTGGAAGAAACAAAATGTAAAATTTGCCCTTAAGTTGCTTATAGCATTTCGACATGAGTTTTTTACATTTATTAGTGTTTTGATTATTGATTTTGTGGGTGGTTTTTTTTTTTCAGTTGAGCTAAACGTAAATGGTTGATTATATTGGGAGCTTCTTAGTGAGTTTGCTGTCCATTAGAATGTTTTGTAAACATGCGTCATGTGTTTTATCTCCAGTATACAGATAAGAAAATGGAAAACTTATGTTGAAATCTCTTGTATGGAGTCATCTGGCAAATGCCTATGGTAACTTGCGTTATTGTAATTTCCTCTAGGAATAGAACCAATATTGCTAACGAATTGTTGTTAATTTGGTTTTCATCTTTACTGTGAGCAGACTGTGGTGTTAATCAAAGGTTTCTCAAGTTATTTTACAGTTGGTACAATTACACTTGTGTGCAAAACCCCAGACTAATTTATATGTGGTCCTCACTTACTCATCAGGAAAGTCAATGTTAATAGTTGAGGGAATCGGTCATGCTCAGTTGTGATATCTGTGAGTGAGTTTATTACTGCTTTCTGTGGAAAATGCTTTTAGCCTGGCTGGTGAGCAGTAGATGTGGTTAAACTTGCCCTCTGCTTTTGGTCTAATTTCATTTCAATGCTGTTCTTCCCTGTAGTGTAATATTCATTTGGATGAAAAGGCTGTGTGTAGTGACAGTGTTCAAGAGAATGAAATGGGAGGCAAGTGCTGCTGGAGGTGTGGTTTAATTTAGGTGGAGAACTAACAGCTGCTGCCTCAGTCAAACACCATTTGCTGTAACCATGTGGCCAAGGCTTATGACTGAGGAGGCTCACTCAAAATTGCACTGCAGAAGGCGTGGTTGGAAAGCACTTTGAAAATATCTCAGATATCACTAGTATAACGCAAAACTTAAGCATTAAAAATGAAACATTTGGCAGTGCTGCAGACAGTATCGGGGAAGAACTTTGTTCCTTGTTCTAGGGTGCTTTGGGAAGGGGAAATGAATTGTGGTGAAATACTTTCATTCCAATATTCCACCAGTGTGCTCACAGCCATCTCATGTAGCTAACGGAGATGGCTTCTGGGTGGAAATGTGCCTCAGACACCTGGATGTTGTCCTGCCACACTGTGTGTGGTGCCAGTGAGCCGAGAGTCTTGGGTGGTGGAACGGAGGCCTAAACCTCGCATGCCTCAGGGAGAGCTTTGCCACTCAACCTGCCATATGGCTAGGCACTGGAAAGAGATAGGCACTGCATGTTAAGGATAGTCAAGTGATGATTTCAGGCTGTGGGATGTGAGTGTTCAGTGACTTACTGAGAAGCCATAAAAAACCAGCAGAGAAGGAAATGTACTTTCCACTGGAACAAGGCACTCAAAAGGCTCCTTAAAGTAACAGATTGTGGGCTGAAGCACCAGACACAGATGTTGAGGTTCAGAGCTATGCTTTTCGACTTTTCATGTTATTCTGTGCTCGCATAGAAGTCTAAGTGGAATGAGATGAGTGTGCATGATCCTTAAGTATTTGATCCTTAACTATCTAAAACAGTTTGCCCAGACAAGTTGTGGATGCCCCATCCCTGGAAATGTTAAATGTTGGGTTGGAGAGAAGTTGAGCAACCTGGATTAGTGAAAAATGTCCCTGCTTATGGTGAGGAGGGGTTGAACTAGATGATCTTTGATGGTTCCTTCCAAAACAGGCCATGTTGTGATTCTAGGAAATGCCCTGACACAAAATTAATGGCCAACTCTCTCCTCTGACAGGATTCAGCGTAGTCTGTCTTCGGAAAATCTAATAAAAAATGGGCAACGTAGATGTTTTAGTGACCTTATCTAACCTGATGGGCTATGGCAGCTGGATTGATTTACAAGTTCTGTTTTAGTGTTGATGCTTTCAGGACACTATCTGTTTTACCTAGACCGGTGTGTTCTCTTTATTTCTTTGTGCATCAGTTGTTGAACCCATTTATTATCTCCATTTATTAACCCCAGTGTGATTACTGATCTTTCATGCCATAGTTACCCTGGACCTTTTTTATGTGTGCTTTTTCTAATGAAAACCAGCAGTATACAAGCAAAACACCTGCAGAGTTGGATTTCATCAACAGTCGGTGACTTAACTCAGTTGGGAAGCATGAGGTGGTGTGGGATGCCGTGAATCCTTTCTGACAGCAGGTGGCAATAGTGTCCCTGTTATCGTAAAACCACTTTAGGTCTGCGTACCTTAATTTTCCTGGACATAAAATCGGTGATGACTTAAGCAGAGGAAACAAAATGCATGTATTCGAGGCGTGCTTGTTGGATAGGTCATCGATACAGCTCGTGCTTATTAAATGCCGACTCCATTTCATTATGTGTGTTCAGTGTGTGTTTGAAATAGAACAGGAGACAGGCGTGGTTTGGGAGAACTGTAAGCATCTGTTTTACTTCATAGAGGAAAATATTTTGGAGAGACCTTGCTATCAGCCTGTCTTATCATACATTTGACAGTGCAGCTGTCATATTGACTCCGCTGATGGAGCAGAGTGGTGTAAGAAACTACTCAAGGTCGTTTTGAACAATTATGCTTCGTTTCATAATATTAAATCCACTTTTAATCAGGACTTGTGGGGGATTATCTAAAGGATTTTGAGTTTTTTTTAAGCCGATAGTTGCAACAGTGTGTTCTCAGTCAAGATAGGCATGCAACGTTGTGGTTTTTTTCAAGCTTTTGCATTTTAAAAATCCCAAACCAGTCAAGTAATTTCCAAATGTTGAGACACAAAAGAGAAGACTTCTTTGAGGCTTCCTCTCTCTACTTAGAAAATATTGGTAGTGAGAAGTCAGCTAGTAGGCTGAGATTATCCCTGTGGTGTTAATATTGCCCCCTCCCGCCTCTGTCCAGATGTTTGTTCTTTCCTCCCTTTCTGTTTCTAACCATGAACACATTGGGTTTTTCTGGGTTTGCACAGATATTGTCTCAACACTATCTCAGTCACTGCAAGTAGTACAGTAAGGTCAGCATGGGAATTAGCATTTCTATGTGTAACATAATCTCGTTAAATATATGCAGTTAAGTATTGAATAGGGGAAGGTCTACTTTGATTGGAGCAAGTAAGCTTTAGGTTTATCTTATCTAATTTGCTAGATGCAGAAAATGAGATAAAAAAGCAGTAGTCAGAGCTGATGTTCAAAACTGCTATTGTGCAGCTGGCTGACCCTGTCTGTCTCCCCTGCCTTCTCAAGCAGGAGGAGTTGCTTTTGCTTAATTCTCTTTGTTGCTGAGTCTTCCACCCTTTGCTAGGGTTTTGGGTTTGCCTAGTGCTTTGCCATTTGCTGCAGGTCTTGGAAATGTTAGTCCCTTGAAATACAGTTTCCGTTACTTGTTAAATAAATAGTTATGGTCTGTGAAATGCAGTTTAGGTTTTGTTTTGACCTATGACTGTTAGCAACTGATTTTCTGAGAAAAGAAAAACATTTCTGTTTGCAAAAACACAAGTTGCTTTCTTTAGGAATTCAGAATGCCTCTCACTTAGAAATTAGTATTAAGGGGACAGCTTGACTTTAAAAATATGGGCTCCAATCTCCTTTGTGTGACCTGCTGTCACAGTCATAAAAATTAGTAATGGCAGCTAAATACACACCAAAAGTCGGTGGAAGCTTGTGGAAGCGGTATTTGCTTCTTAATCCAAGCACAATGGCAAGTGTGTTTGCATCATGTGCAAGGAGTAGCCACTTGCATGTTAATATAGTGTTGTTCAGAGTTGTTTGGATGTGTTTGGGAATTGTTTTAATTACAGTATTGAAGATGCTGCTGCTCCCAGACTTCTTCCCTTGACTCTGAGGTGATGGGAACATTCAAGGTTCCTCTTAGTATCTCCTGCCTGGGTTGTCACTTGCACAGTGTGTTTGAATGGCCAAGAGGGGATGTGGGTGGTCTATTTCCTTTTGCCCTCGGGGTACGCTGTCCCTAACACGTTCCTCCTGGCTGCAGAGGAGTTATTTGGAGCTCTGCAGCTTCTCGCCTGAGCTGTGCCCGAGGGCCGGCAGTGTCATGAAGAAAAGATGACTTGGCTCCTGTAGGAGCGATGTTGTAATGGCCCTTGTTCTCAGATGGTTTCACCAGTGAAGCCTTGGAGCCTGAGGCTTTCATTGTCTATTGTGTCTGAGTAGTTGAAACTTGTGGGAAAAACACTGATTTGGAGAAGTTTTTAGGATTATTGTTCCTTCTCTCTTTTATCACTTGCATGTTTATGCTGCAGTAACTTTAATCTGGTGTGCAACATGAATCACCTAAATATGTCTCTGTAGCACCTTCATTTTATGCTTGAAAGCTGGTTTCTGTCGAGTAATAAATAGAAATAGTTAATATCTGACATGCCTAGTTGTGGGCTGCCTCAAAATGATGGTTCTGTTAGCTATATTTGATTTGTATTTAGAATGTTTAGCATTGCAAATCCACGTTAGAAATGCTTTTTAAATTTAAAGTGTGAACCATATTGCTTTTTGAAGGGAACTGTACTCTTGTGTCATGTGAAATAACTTTTTATGTAAGAAAGAGGTGATATTGCTTTCAACTCTATCAAACCAGTTTATAGAGGAATGTAAGTCTTCCCTGTGACTTGATATGCCAGATAACAGTACCTGGCAACCTATTCCCTTTACATTGCTAAGAATTTGTGGTGTACAGGCTATTTCAGAGGAACTCTCTTTTCTCATCCTGTCAGTTTCAGTCCCCTTTGAAGGGACCATGTTGAGTAGTGTCGTCAAGTTCACTTGACTAGTTCTGAATTTCTACAAATGTGAGTAATTTTATTACTCTTTCTGAAATGAAAATCAAATTTTAGGGTGATTTTCAGAATAGTCAATCAGTGAAGAATGGTGCATTTTACCTGCAGAGTTCACCGAACCAGGGAAGCTGAGCGAGAGAAAAAGCTGAGTAGATCAGGGCAAATTCTTACTTCTTGGTTTTCTTTGAGTCTTTGGATGAAGACGTCTCTGAGTGCTGGAGGCCAGACATTTTTTGCAATGTCCCAGCAGAGTTTTGCCAACCAGCAGTTCTAGCCTTGGCCATGGTTCAACTAATTATAGCCCTCCTGCCCCACTAGATAATAAACACAGCATTTCAGGGAGCCGAGTGATCAGTATTAGGGCTGTTTCACCACAAAGAGTGATTTCTCTATCTTCCTCATCCCTTCTGATATAAAAGAACCTGCTTAGGAGGCCCAAACCTGGGATTTTGGCAGGGCTTACAGCCCAAAGGCTCTTTAGGTCAGGAGTTTACAGCTTCAGAGGCTGCAACTCTAGTTCAGACTAGTCCCGACCACTAGTAAGAGATGAGATTAAAACAGAAACTGTTTCTTAAATCCGAAGTGAATCCCTGACTGACAGGCCAAAAGGGTGTTTTTAGGTGGGAGTACTTATCTCTATAGTTCTTATCAAAGACCCAGCAAAAGGTTTTGGGCTTCTTACTTCTTTCTTAGTGCCCATATCCTAGGGGCTGAGTTACATGTGGCTTCTCCTCTTCCGTCATGCTGGCATTGTCAGACTGAAACCAAGATTTGAGTCAGTGTAGTTTAGCGATATCTGCTGCCTTCCTCTCCTCTCCTGTCCTCTAGTGCTAGCACCCAACAGAGCAGCTTGTATTGACTGTAGCCTCCCTTTCTGCCCTTTCTACCCTAATCCCTGGGGAGCAGGATGTGAGAGGGGAAGTGTGCACCGTGTTGCCTCTCTCTTTAGAAAGGCCCCTGTGAGCTGTAACTGGATGTAGCTTTGTAACTACAAATTGGTGTCTCAAATCATGACTTCACGCCTGTGCTTTCAACAGCCAGGGAAGCTGTGCTGATGTATTTAAAATTTCTTATTTGGGCCACTGCTAATCATTCAGGAAAGCCAGGTTTTGTTCTTCTTGGCAGGCTCTTTTAGAGAGCCAAGGCTGTTCTGCTTTGCCTGAGGGTGAGAGCGAGATGGATGGCACTTTGGTGTCTCTGCTATAGACACCGTGCCTCAGGAGTCTCCCTGGAGCGCTGCTGGAGTCACTTCATATTTCATAATTCCTTGCTGACAATTAAGTCAATTTGCTGGTGCAGGCATGATGGAGCTAAGCTAGGACACGTTTCTTTTTTAGCCAAGATATGTAGTGAAAAGCTCACTCTTTTGCTTTGATTAAATTGAAAACTGAAGTCTATCATTACCTTTCCCTGGCTTGCAACGTGAATCCGATTTATCATTGGCATTGTCATCCTCTCTCGATTTCTTGCTCATGATTTTTTTTTTGTTTGTTTTTGTTTTGTTTTTGTTTAATGAGAGGAAGACTCAAGGCAGGCATGCCTTGATACTTGGTGCTGAAGGTGGTAAAGCATCACTCCTCAGTAAGAAAAGATGCAGCTCTGAGTTGGGGCCCGTGGAACTCCACTGGGTTTTGACTCCTTTGTGGCAGTGATGGAAGAGCATAGTTTCATGATCCAGGGCTTTAGGAAAAGGGCACAGGGACTTTGGATCAAACTGAGTAGTCTCTCTCTCTTCCCCAGTGTGGTCTCCTGAATGAAGGGATTTTTTTTTAAGTTCCTTGGCCAAATGCAACATTCTTCCTGCTAGAAATATTGCTTTGATTTTAACTTTTTTTAAAGTTTTTATTACCTCTGTCAAACAACATTATCTTGCAAGTCTTGCTAAATATGCAATTTAGAAATTATAGTTGTTCTGTCTTGGGTCTAATTTTTTTTCCAGTCCTGGCATGAACACAGTGCTGCAAATGTGGACTTAGTCTGGTGAGACAGAGAATGATTTAATGTTAGAAGTGGAATTTTGGGTGCTTTCTGGTTGTGGTGAAATCAGTTAATGAATTGGCTTAACTTTTTTGCTTGGGGTTGTTATGCTGTTTAGACATGGGCTCTGTCTAGGTGATGTTTATACACTTCAAGCATAGTATTTAATTTTCAATATCTGTGCTGCAGCATATACTATGTGTGTATATTTACACTCTTTGTATTTTGCTTAAAAAAAATAGCTGCAGTTTTAAGTGTTTTTTCCAGACTAGCTAAGGAAATAGTCTGAACCATCAGCAGTCTGTGTGGCATTGTGCAAATACAGATAAATCCTATATAATTAGTGAGACTGAAGAGTTTTTAGTTACAATCCTGAATTTTGATCCCTTGTCAGTGCATATAATGAATCTGTGAGTTACGTGAAAAAGGAAACATGCATGTGAACTGGAAATAAAATTAGTTACTGAACAACCCTAGGCTTTTAATTCAACTTTGGTATAAACTGGTCCAGGTTACCCAAAGGGCTGGTTCTTAGTAATATTGGGGTAAATCTATGTATACAATTTCAGTGATGCACAGGTGAAAGGACTGCTTTTATATTCCAGAAATTTCTTTCAATGATATCTTCTTTTAATGCTTTTTTCTTTTTCTGTAGAGTGTCGTAATTGAATTGCCTGCCATGTAACATGCATGCTTATGTGAAGGTAGCTGATGGGAGAACAGAATGGCAAGAAAGCTATTTGAAGGGATTGTTTATGGATTGCTATTATGGTTCTTTTACAGTGCAACTGGTGGCTCACTTTTTTCTTTTTAACACCTTGCTGAGAGAAGGTGTTAAATGTTATTTGTTAATGGATGTAGGATTTCTATTCTCAACTTATGTCAGCTATTTCATCTTAAGGATGGGAAATCTGCATCTTGGAAGAACCAAAGCATTTTTCTTCTTCCTTTGTCCAAAATATTTCCCTTTCAGAGTGCATGGATGACTCTTTTTAGTACCAACACCTGCTTCTGAAGCTTAATACCTACAGCACATATAATAGCTTGCAAGTTTAATGAAAATGCTGATTTTAGATAAGGCTCATGTCGCTCAAAAGATTTGAGTTTAAGCATTGAACCTGGAAAAAGTTCTGCAAATTCTTAAATTTAGTGCAGGCGTAGTCACGTTCACTTGGGAAGGATTGTTCATACATAATTTAAGGACATATAAAAGTCTTGAAAATGATGTGTTAAAGGACTATTTCTCATTGAAGTTTTTTTTCCCCCTGGTATTTAATAAAAAGGCACTAAGTTTTGTTCTCTTTAAAAGCTGCTCTCTAATCATGTAGTTCATTATTTCAGCTTCAAAGTGTAGTCTGTACAGAGAGGCAATGAGGTGTATCCACATCTAGAAATTAAGCAATAATCATGTAGTTTAGTGTTTCAACAGGCTTTGTTCATTAGTAGGTACAATGATCCATTGTAAGTACTTGCTATAGTCATGATGTTCTTAACAGTCTGAAACTTTAACTCTCCCAAATTATTTTTTGGAGTATATATTCCTAACTGAAGTAGTGCTACCATGGTACCAAGTGTGTTGTGTGTAATGGTAATTGTTCTGTAAAGTCATTATGAGAAGAATGTCAAACATTGTGTGTTGGTGGAGTGTGTGTGTGCATATGCACATGGCTTTGGATTAACCAATAATTCACCATTTTACTAAGAACAAGAGCAACAACTGTCACATGGCAGAATGATTGGAAAAGATTCTTTAATTTAAGCACTTTTAAACAAATTGAAGCAGGAGAAGGAGAAACAAAGGCACACTGGGAATCACAGAGAAACACTGGGAAAAACAGAGAAAGGGGAGAATTAAAACTGAAGTTTTAATGGGAGAAGGAAGTTGGCACTGAAATGCGGGAGGGCACATGGGGAAAAATATAGTGGTTTGATGGGTTTGAATTATTGAGGATTATCTTGTCACTGAGTCTATGGAGTCACTAAGACAACACCTACAGATTGTGAAGATTGGTCAATAAAACTGTAGGATGTGAAAAAAAAATCGTGCTTTAATTTGAGAACTTAAAGGAATGACGGGCTAAAGGTGTGAGTGGGAAAGTGAGTGCTGTGTGTTGAGGATGTAGTTAGTTATATGGCAGTTTGGAAGCTTCTCAGCAATTGAAATGAGTAATACTTTACCCTGAATGAGAGGGGTCTGTCTGTGTGCTTGAACTCTTCCTCTAGGACCTGCCAAGCCAGGGCTGTTCTGGGCAAGTGCATGAAAATGTGGAAGTCAGCCATGCTGAATTTCTTTTATAATTTCTTTCTGGATTTCTTTCACTTTTCCAGCCGTAGTGAAGCAATTTGCTTTGGGACTATATATAAATTATTTTTCTTGATAGTGTTGTGCAAGGTAACTGTAAAATGCTTACAAGGGGTGGGGAGGAAGTCCATGTTTTGTAGTTATTTTTGGTATTGCAAATGGACTGTTTGTTGCAGTAGCTGAAGCACCTGTTGAAAAGCTGCTGATTTTCAGTTAGAGTTTACAGTGCAGTAAAATGCACACTGTATGTGTAGCCTAGAAACTGCAAGAATAAGCCATGGTATGCAAAGATCCCTGGAATCTGTTGGTTTGTGGGGAAGAGTGTCCTGTGCAGTCCTGCTGGAGCTGGGGTGCTGCTGTGGCCTCTGCACACAGGTCCCCATGCTGTTGTCTGCTGCACGTCAGTTCTCAGCCAGTAAGACAAAGTGCAAAGCCATAGCTTATCGATGATTAATTATCAATGTTTAAATCTGCCTCAAAGAAATGGCAAACTGCGTAATAACCACAGTTGCCTTCACAGGGCAAGAGGGGAAAAAGGTTGGTGGTCCCAGACCAACACTGCCTCTTAACAAGCATCAAATGTTTTATAAATGGAGGCAGAGTTCAAATCATGTCTCTTTAGCTTTTTTGGGGAGCTCGGCATTGAATTTATGTAGTTTTTACTGTGGAGACTTTGGGTCACTAGAGTGTGCTGCAGTCCCAGCCCTGGGCTGGTGTGAGCTCGCCCCAGTGCTTTCCCTGCCACTGGGCGACTGGGAATTTTTCATCACGTTGCTTTGCTGTCGCCTGGGCAACTTAAGTGAATTTCCCTGCTGTTTTCTTTGTGTTGCACCCTGCTTCCCGGGCAGTGAATGACTTGGTGGCTCATTAGCTTGGTACCTGTGTGCCCTGGGAGAGCATCTTGTTGTTAAGCATTGTGTTGCCCCTATGGCCACCTTTATTTTGCTGACTGAGGAGCCCATGAGAGGTTTCCATGCTGATATCTTATAAAGAGTTGGTATCAACAGCATTTAATTAAACCATTTATAAGTGCCGTGTAGTAATGTTTATGGAGTTCAGCTTTGGAGCTTTGTAGTGGTGAATGTGGGGAAGAAAAGGCAGACCTCCTGCACAGGGCCGTGTATGGAAGAAAGCACGTGGTTCATACAGACTTTGGAAATGTATTCAGTTATTTTTTTTACCAAAATGCCCTAGTTTGGTCTTCTTAGAATAAATATAGTCTGTTTTCTGTGTTCCTGCAAGTTATTCTTTGATAGAGAGGCACAAGTTGAAAGTAGTAATTTTTTTTGACATTTAGTGCTTTTTTGCTTGCTCAGGAAAACTTTGTAAGTTGAATTCCTTTCATATTTTTGGTGAAGGCTGAGGCAGTCTGGATGGCTAGCTTGAGGACAAATCCAAAACCGTAGAAATGTAATTAAAAGGGTTTTTATTACTTCTGCTGTCCTGTCTTATTTTAATTAAGTTCATCCTCTGATGAAAATTGCGCTCTGAATTATAGTGGGAAATCCATAATGTCGTCTCTTCTTCTTGGATGAAGATCATGGTTGACAATTCTCCTCTGCGGGCACAGTGAGTTTCTGATGTGAGAAGAGAAGCTCAGCCGTGCAGGGACCAGTTTTCGTAGGGACAGGGCTAAAGTTGTGAGGCTTCATACAGAAGCAAGGGACAGTTGCCCTCCATCTGAAGTATGAGATTAACCTGTGTTCCATGTAAATATGTGTTTTTCAAGTTGTGATTTTCCAAAATGGAAGCCTGTTAAGAAAAAGCCCCCTTGCGTGTACGTTTCCCTACCTGCACATTTTGGAACTCGTTACTTAAAACACTGCTGGAAGGAAAATGAATGCAAGAGCCCTGCTGAGCACCCCAATACACAGCAGGGTTACCCACAGTTATGAGCTTCAGGCTCCTGTCAGAGCCCCCTCTTTCACTTCCCTCACAGGTCCGTGTGCTATTCCATGCTCCAGGATTCATCTCATGACTCGTTCTATGAAGCAGGCAGACCATCTTCAACAAGATTCAACAAGAGAACTTTGGGAAATACGAGTGTGGATTAGGACAGTTAGGGCAAAATACTCTGCTGAAGGGCCCCCTTTCCTATTCTCTCTGGTAACTTTGATTTTTTGCAGAAATGGGTTATCCAGCTATTTTCTCTCTTGATCTGGTGGGTGAGGTGGCCAGATCAGAGCAGCTGAATCTGTAAGTGCTGTTAGTGTTTTATAGCAACGTGATAACATTATTTAATCTGGAAATAGTTATGGCTGCTAATATGTCTGGAATTTGTGCCAGATAGTAATTTTCTTGTCTAGAATGATACAAGCTAAACCTGGAAAAAACCAAACCCCAATTATACAAACAGGTCTAGCAGCTTCACTGTGCATACACTGCCCAGAGCTGTTGTGTCCGGTGTCTTTAATTGAACGTGATGAGCATAGGTTTGGCATAGCAACTTGTGAAAAATAAAATTTCTCTTTACAGGCCAGTGAGAGATGGAGGCTTCTTGTTAATTTTTGTTTCACTAGTAAGAGAAGTATTTTTTTTAATTATTTTTGAGCTATATGTTAAGGCTGTAAATTTCCTTGGAAGGCTAGCAAATGGAACATGCCTATGAAGAGATTAAAGTAATTACACTGCAATGCTCCACTAGGAACAGAGAGCAGTCTGGGATAAAATTATTTGGAGAGACGCCAAAGCCAAGTTTGGTTCCGTTTTAAGCTAAAACTAATTAAAGTTGTCAGGTCTTACAGTGGTCAAAGGTTGCTTAGCTGCTACTTGAAATAAATGAATCTTTTCCTCAGTCAGTAACGCTAACAGCTACGTGTTTGCAGCTGTCTCATAACAAAAAAAAGCTCCAAGAACCTTCTAGTTCTTGTGTGTATGCTTCCCTTTGTGCTTGTCTATTTTAGCATGTCAAATAGTATATCCTGGCCACAAAATGGAGTTTTGAGTCTTTTTGTCTGTCTTCCTTCTCCTTTGTGATTTCATTTCACTTGTGAGGAGGAATTCTTATAGAAGAAGTTTCCTCAGGAAGCTGCTTTAACTCTTTCTGGTTCAGAAAAGCTGCTTTGTCTGTATGTTCTGTATACTTAAAATAGCCCTACAAGACTTACGAGAACATATATGGGTTCTTTTGAATGTGAAGTCTGATAGAATATTAGATTTCCTAAAATATTCCAGTATCCACAGGAAGTCTACTTTTTTGAGAGCATGTAGTGACAGGACAAGGTGGAATGGTCAAACTAGAAGAGAGTAGGTTTAGAATAGATATTAGGAGACAATCCTTTGCTGTGAAGGTGCCCAGAGAAGTTGTGGCTGCCCCATTCCTGGAACTGTCCAAGGCCAGGCAGGAAGGATGGGGCTCTGAGCAACATGGTGTAAAGTAGAAAGTGTCTCTGCCCACAGCAGAGACAGCAAGGGGTTGGAAATAAATTATCATTAGGGTCCTTTCAAATGCAAAGCATTCTAGGATTCTATAACTTGAAATTTTTCAAATGTCTTGTGCCAGATACAACTGATCCAAAGTTCTGTTGAATGAGGAGTTGTTGATCATTAGTAATGTTTCCAGTCAACGCTGACATCAAAATATTCTCATGGCATTTTGAAGGAAGAGTTAAAAATTCTGGTCAGTAGTGGGTTTTTGTAAGAATCTGTATAGGGAATAACACTATTTGTAACAAGGATACACTATCCATATGTTCCTAAAAATCAGAAATTATTTACAAGAATGGAATTGAAAATTACTGTTCTTTTGTTCTTGTGATGTGGTGTTAGGTGTATTACTCAAGGTTTGATCTTGGCATGTTAAAACTGAATTGCTGCCATCTTGCATTTTGCAGTTTGTAGAAGAAAAGTTTTCAAATGTGTTTTGATGTTTTACATATTCAGTTCTGGCTGCCTGACACAAGTTTGGAAAGTGCTTCACTTACGCACCTGTGCATATGTGCAAGCACACATGTGTTAAGAAACATAGCCAAGCAGGCCGTTCCTTCATGCTTTTCTTATGGATGAGTTACAAAATTTAGGCACTGTTTGCCTTTTTTTTAAATCGCAGTAGGGCTCAGGAGTGGTGCAAGGCCAGATTGCTGAGTGGAAGTGGTGGTTTTGCCCGTCTAGAAATAAATTTATTTGCATTGCTCATTAGTTTGACCGTTTTCCCTCCAAAAACAACAACTAAATGTTGATAACTTTCAAAATTAATTTTAAGTGTTATTATTAGATTTAGTGAGATCTCTTTGTACATTGGGAGAAAAAAAGATCTGAGAAGGCATGTATTACAAAGGCTGATGCCAGTTTTATATACTACTACTGCTAAATAAATTTTTATCTAAGATTTCATCAAGCTCTACTGTAGATTTACCATGAAATTTATGTCAGACTTGACTGGCTAAATTCCAACTAAGATGATGAATAATTTGGCCTTGCAATTCTTTTTTTTAATTTTAATTTTTTAAAATTTATTTTGCTTTATTTTAGGGAACAGCTTCAAAGTGGTACTTCTAGGTATGCCATGTGTATATATGTATTTTACTACTGATATCCTTTGTGTGTGAATATAATTAAGAGAATTGAGGAGATGAGCTTGAAAGTATGAGCTGGGATTGGATGTCTGTTGACTTTTTGTGGTTTTGAGTGTCTCAACCCTGATATTCCATTCAAGGTATTGAGTTAAATTGATCTAGAGTATTAGTCTTAGCAAGTAAAAAAGCTTGGTGAATATTGCAGGCTGCAAAGAGGTAGTTTTATAGCAACTATGTTGCCAGGGTATTTTTCATATATGAAAATTGTCAACATATGAGATCAAACTGGTTGTGTAGGACTTGCTTTGAGTCTTTACGTCTGCGCCGTCTGTGTATAATTTCAGCAGTCATGTTTAAGTGCAATTATGAAATAATACTGTTTCCTTTCCTGTGCATTTTTGGTGTTGTAGACTTTACCCTTACAGCAAATTCTTCTCTCTTTAGCTCTTCACAACAAGTTCTCAAAAGCAACTACACAGAGGAGGCCTATTTAACCCGACTGGTGTGGTAATCTAAAGAGATGCTAACAAAACCCGTGGGATTGGGATAACTCGTGCTTAGAGCAGGTGCTCTCTAAGCTGGGGTTTAGCAATTTGTTGCCTCAAACAACCCATCTGACCAGAATGTCAGTTTATGAAACTTCCATGGAGATGACTTGAGTGATCAATGTGTAATGTTAAAAACTTAATGAACCCTTTCTATTAAAAGGAAAAATAGACTTATGCTGAGCGCTTTTAGAAAATCAAGGAAGTTCAATTGCTGGGCTTCATATTTGGGTGAAAGAATCTTGAAACTACTTATTAACAACAAAAAAAAGGTACATAATAAGCGTGTTAGACTGGATGCTGTCTTTAGATGTTACTCTTCTGCGAGCTACTCAGCCATGGCAGTTCCTCCATGTCTGTTGGATGAAGAAGGCACTGTTCAATCATATTGTGCTCTTCTGTGTTCATGGATGCAGGGAATTTGAGCTCTGCCTTGAGCAGCAACCACTAAATGCCAACTTTCTTAAGGCAAAAAGTATTTTAGGTTGTTTATTGCTGTAAATTTGCTTGACTCATTTCTTTACCAAACTCTGTTTTGGCCCTCTCACTCCCCATGGGAGTAACCTTTCAGAACACTTGTAACTTCAGTGTTAAACTTCTCTTATGGTAAAAGTGATTAGGCAGATTCGTAGTTAGCAGGTCATAAACAGACAGCAAAAGGACTGGACGTAAATGTATGCTCTGACATCCTTAATGGATCAGTTGTGGATGCAGGGGGAATGAAAGGGGAAGGGGCTGTGCAGTTTCTAGGCTGATGTGTTCTCTCTAAAAATCATCCCTGGTTGTTCCCATCAGGGAGAAAATCCTGGTTAGACAGACTAAGTCTTGTGTGGTAAGGCATTTCTTCTTCTTAATAGTATAATGGAATAGATGTTTCTCAGTATTAAAAATCAAGCTGCCCAGGTTTCTCAGGCTCATTCCCACTAACTGTCCCTGTCAGCAGGAATAAGATTAAATTTTCATAAAATATGGAGGAAATGCTTCTGCATTTATTTTTTTCCATTAGCACTGATATCTGGAGCCATTTTTCCCATTCAGGAGCAAGTGCTGTAAGGCAAGTCCACCTTCTCTAAGTCCTTATTCTTTTGCCTTGTAAGGAGTGGCAGTTAAATTATTTCAGCATCATGAAGCTATTTGGGGTGCAATGGAGTCGGACATACATTTATATATATGCACTTCAGTAGTTAAAGCTGACCAAGGCAGTGACATGAAGTGGTGCAGTCTGTTCCTAGAAACAGGAATAGCCAAGTGGCCATAATTGAATGATTGGAATGTGATATCTGTTGGGTTTTGCTGTTGAGTGCATTAATAAAAAATAACCACCAAGATGGAAGTGTGTAGCCATATACACACATGTTTCTTACCACAGCATTTGAATCAAGTAGAGAATACATAGAGGAAAGTGTTTTGTTGTTTCTGTGCACGCAGAAGACTGGGGTATTTTCTTGTGAAGTTCACAGTGGATTACCAGATTTTTTCGAATTTGCTTTCAAAACTACACCATGGCAAACTGCACTTGTCGCTTGAGTTGCTAACGATACCTAGAAACCTTATGTTAATCACTAAAATCCACAAGCCCCTGAACAAGCAAACAAATCAAAGAAGTAATGGATTAGCTTGTTACGCTGTCCTGGATGACTTGTTTTTCAGTATGCTTATGGGGATTGCTTTCTGCTACCCACTGGTTATTTAATCCTGTTTTAACACAGAAATTTGGTGGAAAAAGTTACTAAATCTCCTTTTCTAAAACAGGTCTTCATTGTTTATCATGCAACAATTAAAATGAATCTGACTATCTGTTTATGAAGGCACTAAAGCTTGTAATACCTTTCTTGTTTGCTTGGGTTTATTTGAAGTTTTTTTGAGGGCTACCAGTGCCAGGTAGAAAATAAAGGGCTTTTGAAGCAGAAACTGCATGGTTTTGTAATTTTTTTTGGTTTGAATTTTAGGATTAAACCATGATTAGAAAGGAGACAGGTCTTCAAACAGTGCCAGAACAGTAACTGCAGTGTTTCAGTTACATGTCTTCTTTAGTCAGTAAAATTCATGAACTTTCAGTACTTGTACATCAGAAGATAATTTGAGTGATACTATGTATACATCTGTAGTGGTTTTTATCACAGAGTCCTTTTCTGTAAGTATTGAGTGTTTCTGATAGTCTGTATTTCCTGGAGAAATATAGTGCCATTTTTTGGTAAAGAGTAAATACACTCTTCATGTTCCATACCAGTGCTTGAACAAATAAGTATCTACTGCTTGACCATGAAAGGCCTCCAAAGCTTCCAGGTTGCAGCGAGTGAGAGAGGTCACGTTTATATCTAAGAAGAGATTGATCGGACCTGCTGGCTCTGCTATCATTTGGTTATTATCCATTGCCTAATCAGTACCGTGCAAATTGAAAACCCCAAGTCCAGGCAAGAGTGAAACTCTCACTTTTCCATAAAGTGGTCAGCCGTAACTGAAGGGGCTGCTGCCTGTCTCAAACAGAAAAGCTCTTGCTTTTGTCTGTGATCTGCGGTGGAAGGACAAAAGGGGAGACTTTCAAAAGCAGTAATGAGAATCAGGAGCCAAAATCCCATTGACTTTTAATGAAGGTTAGGGGCAGACGCTTTTGTTGTGCGTCAGAAACTTCCTCTTCTCAATTGTCGAAGTTGCTGATGGTGGATGAGATCTGCCTGTGCCACCTTTTGGACTCCTACAGGAACAAAAGTTACCTTGAGTTATGTTTGCTGTGTGGCCCGAGCTAAACACAGATCCCCTTTACTTGTTTCCATTAGGAACGGTCAGTAATCACACCCCCACCTTTGTCCTTCTCCTCTATGTGCTGCAGAGCCTCTTGAGAGATAAAAGCACTGAGAACTTACTGCTTGGTTACTCCGTGCTGCAGCCTTGGGTATCTTCAGAAAACAGAGTGAAGATTTTCCCAAAGTTAAGTTGTTCAGTTGCGTGAGAGAAACTTTAATCTGGTTACCTGCAAAAGATACTGCAAAGGTCTCTGTCAAGCAGTGTTGGAAGTACCTTCCATGTACCTACACACTGTGGCTGTGCTTACAGGAAAGTTAGTTTAATGATTAAAATACTTCACTCCTTGAAAAAGTCACCTCCTTAATTTTTCTTTGATAATATGTGAAGCTACTGTAATAACTTAGACATTTTACAGTAGTGCCAGTCACGACCTTGGAAGAAAGGCTGCTAGGATACTTTCTTGGTTTTTAAATTTTTAAAAGACATTTAGATCTTTCTCGCCAGGTACACTTTTTGCATGCTGACAGGAAGCTGTTTCCGTGATGAGGATTGGTTGGTACACACACACTTGCAAAATGCTCTGCAAAGTGCCCACGCAGCTTTCCAACTGTGACTCTGGTACTCATGGAAGAGGGTCACAGCCTCCCTGAGTGAAGCAATGGGGAGGGAGGAGGATTGCTTTGGGAAGTCTATGGGAAAAGCAGAGAATTGTTTCTTTGAGACTTGAAGTATTCCTGGATACAAAATGGAATTAAACCTAGCTTTAAGTCTTGTTTGTGCTCTCCTAATTGCCACCTGGTTCCCGTCTCTCTGCATCTGTGAGTGTATTGTGCACCATAATCTCTGGGAATTTAGGACTTGATTTGTAGGGTTTTTTTAATAGAATTCTTGATTCCTGTTTTTGTGCTTGAAGATATTTATATTTTGTGTGCTTATTGTAAGTGTAGCATTTGGTTTTAAAATATGAAACTAGTTTAACTATGGGGAACCTGCAGCATGTCCCTCTATATTTCTGCCTTGTGTTAGAGGTTGAAAAGGATCTGTATGCAGCCCTCAATTCCTTTGAAAAAGGTCTTTGGATGCATTATGGATGAAGCTAGAGACAAAGTGCTTTTTAAAAAGTTTATCTTGCGTGGTCACGCTCTATATGAATGTACAATCTATACTTCTTACAGTGACTAACCTGGTGGTCACCTTCTTTGCTTGTGGCTTTCCTCCACAGTTCAATAATTTGCTTTATTATTCATGTATGAAATGATGAATGATTGCTTTATGAAACTTCACCAATACAGTGTTGGGAAGTATTGAAAACAATGTAGGCTCACCATTTGCCTTGAGCTGCATTTCACAAATACCTGCTCTTGCCTGAATTGGTACCTGCCCAAGCTGCTCTTCCATATGGGCTGTCTGTAGGAAACCAGTGTTCTTGCAAATTCATGGGCTTACTTCCATGGGTGTTGTACATTTTACTTCACCATTCTGTATTAGAAAACTCAATATCAACAAGAGCTAACATATTTTCAATAACATTTTGAAGTAATCTACATCAATGCTTCTTTTTCTTAAAGGTTACAGTATATTTTTATAACCTGAACAGTTACTCTTGGAGCAGTAAGAGTAGGTCTCTGATTTTGGTTATTATTATTACACCCTTTAGCTGTTCTGTCTGCATCTTTATAGTTATGTAACTTTATTTTTGGTTTAATCTTTTCATTATATAAGCTTTTGTCATTTTTAAGAACAGATTATGAAAGCACAAGTCTGAAGAAACTAGTCTTGGGTGCTTCAGGAAAAAAATGAACATAAGGGCAGAAGTATGGCAATATCTTTATTACTGATTTAAGAAAGAAAAACAATTGGAAAGGGGAAAAGAGGGAATGGTTTAAACCACCTGAGCAATGTTTTTTTGGCTATTGCCAGTAGGGTCTTTGTGCTAGACAGTAACCTTCTGCATTACATTTATCTGTGTTTTTTGTTACATTTGCTCAAAACTTAAATGATTTTCTGTGTTTTGATAGCTGAGAATGTGACAGAACATTATTAAAAAGTACAGATCTTGGAAGTCTGTAAAATAATTAAAATACATAAACCACCAGTAAGAAGCACATAGCAAACAAGTGGTTGAATTAAACCAATAACTCTTTAAATACATAACCTTAGCAGCTAATGTACTGACACTACAATTCCTACCAGCATTGTTTTAATGATGGTAAGAGCTGAAATACCGTTTTAGAGACTACATTAAAAAAAAAAAGCTTAGTGGGTTTTAGCTTTGATCTCATCCTCCCTTCCCCATTCACATGGATTTTGTTCCTCAAACTGGTGTTCTGCAATTTCTTACGTGGGCTTAAGGATGGAGTCGGCGCCTCTTGCTTTTTGGTATTTAAAAAATTAAAATGGAAGTAAGTTTGCCACATGAGTTTCAGTAAATATGGTCAAGGTTCAAATCATGTTTGCTGCTTTGCAAAGGGAAGAATAGTTATTTAGGAAGCTTTGAAGTGAGTGTAGCTGAGAAAGTGGTTCTTGCAGGTTTTTGATGGACTTTGATTTATCGTTGCTCCTATCATTTGCTTTCTGTTAACTGGTGAAATTTGGGCTTGGGATTGGCAGAGTGAGCTCTAAGGAGAGTTTAGATTGAGGCTTTTCTACCTTTTTATCCATATAAAACACAGGTTATAGTACCTGTGTTCTGATGTGTTTGTAAATGGAACTTTTTCTGGTTTTGCCACGAGAAGCCATGAGATTCACAGAATCACAGAATGAACTAGGTTGGAAAAGACCTTTAAGATCATCTAGTTCAACCTAAGATCATTTAGTCGAACCTTCATTTAGTTTCAGCTGCTAGCAAGTGTTATTTTAGGGCTTATTTTGGTTTCGGGCTTTGCACAGCAGCATTGCCAGCTCAAGGATGTCCTTCATATTTCTGTTTTTGCTAAGATCAGTCAGGTGGTATCTGATGGATGAATTGTTTGCTGTGGCAGTGCGTATGGGATCACAACTGCTCCTGCCTCCCTGATGATGGACGTGCACACAGAACTGGGTTGTACATACTTGCAGTAGGAGAAATGGGCTTTGCTGCTAATTCTTCAGTTCAAACTATAGAATAAACATTTGAATGGTATTAGAGCCATTAGCTGGATATATATAGTTATGGTAATAAGGACACCTGAGAAAATGCAAGCCTAATCTAATTTTTTAAGAGACAGGTTTTTTATGGGGCATTATTTCTTTCTTACCTTTACAGCTTAACTTACCCCTTGGGAAAACAAGTTTACTCAGTGTATCTCCTGCCTCCTGAAGTCCCCTGTCTTTCCAGCCTTGCAGACTTCTTTGGGTATCCATGTCAGGCTGCATTGTGTTTTTGATCAATCCTGTGCTTATCTTCAGGACAGACGTCACAGTCATTTTTAGGTATCTAACTTTCATCATGAGGGGAAAGTAGAGCAAGAGTAAAGGAGAAGACTGTATCTATCCAGGTATTAATTCATTTTTGTGTTTTAACTTTCTCACTTTTCTTTTTTCTTTCAATCGTTTCATTACAAAAATAAAAATCTAAAGTAGTACTGTAGGTTTTCATAAAGTCCCCAGTAACCTCTCTTTTGGTGGTGGTAGCTTTAGCTCAGCAGAATTTCTTGGAATGATTCCTTGGTGTTGTTGAATGTCATAATTAATGGGGTTTCTCTGGAAATATGACAGGTAGCCAGGGTTTTGGAAGCAGAAATCCTTTGTAGAGAAGAAGTTAATGAGACAGACAAGTTGCAAAAGCATCCACTGAAGTTCTTCACAATTTTCCTTGTGCTGGGACAGCTTTTTGCTTCCCTTCTACTGCAGGCTGCTGCACTAAAACAAAGGAAAAATATGATTTAAACCTCAGCTTCCCCTTTCAGCCTCCATTTAGGAAAAGCAGGGGGCTGGGTTTGGTCACTCACTCTGGAGAGGGACTGCCCAAAATTTGTTTTCTGTCTAATCATGCAGCTTTGTGAAACCAGAGATACTTTTGTGCAATGATAATACTGAAGACTTTCTGTTTTCTTCAAAGTTTTGTGTGACTTAATTAGGAATTTATATTTCCAAATGAGAACAAGATTTGTGAGTATATGTGCTTGGGCTTCTCTTAGTCATGTCTTTTCAAATTCAGCCTTCTTGGTGCTTTTGGAAGAAAACAACAAAAATGTCTGAATAATTTTAAGCCATCTTTACAGCAATATGTTATGACAATTTACTTTTCAAAATTTCTGTGGCAAGGCAAGATCATTCTCTTAGAACCGTGATGCAGGAATTTAGTAGGATATCAAGATGTATCTACAGTATATGGTAACAGAAAGATAGCTCTGGGTATTGCATTAGTTATGGCACTATTAAAAGTTACAGAAATATTTCCTGTTCTTTCTATGGAAATTATTATATTTCCTTGATTCACAACAGGAATGCTCAACTAGTCATTGAAATATCATTGCCAGATATTTTGAATACATTGTTTTCCTTGAGAAGGAAAAATTATCAACAAATTCAAACATGTATTCAGTTATGCCATATGTAGAAATTAGAAATAAGAAATGTGAATATTCATAAATAATTTCCCTTGGATTGCTAATGAAGATGATAGGCAAGAAAACAAACGGCATGCATTTTTATTCATCAGTCTAATTATTGAATGGAAGAATTATTGAAAACCTCTTGAATCTTATCTTTATATCAGACTCTTTTTAATTGCTTTTAATTCCCTGTAACTTTTTTTTATCCCCAGCCTTTTTAAGCATTGTACATTATCTGAATCCAGACATGTGGGATTTGAATTACGCTGAATCTGTTCTTCTGGTGTTCTCTGTGCTTTTGGCCATATGGGCATCTTTGTTTTTCTTTTGTGAGCCTCCTTAAAAGCCTTATAGCTTATAGTTAACAGGAACACTTGCTTTTCCCTTCATTTTTATTTTTTCCACTTTTATAAAAATATCAAAATCCAGTCAAGGGGAGCAAAAAAAAAAAAAAGCTTATTCATGTGAAGCATGGTTGTTGTTACTGGCACCTGTGTCAGAGCAGCCTCCACTATCAATCAGGGATGGGGATGGAGAGATTGGGAGCGGCCCTGCTGAGAAGAAGTTGGGGCTGCTGGTGGAGCAGAGGCTGGACATGAGCCAAGGAGGATGGCCACCAAGTTGATAAGAGAGATGGAGCTCCTCTCCTAGGAGGAAAAGCTGAAAGAATTGGAATTGTTCAGCCTGCAAAAGAGAAGGTTTTGGGGTGATGTAATTGCAGCCTTCCAGTACTTGAAGGGAGCCTACAAGAGTAATGGGGGGAGACCATTAACAAGGATGTGACCTAACAAGGGGGAATGGATCCAAACTGTCAGAGAGCATGTTCAGATTACATATTGGGAGGAAGTCCTTCACTGTGAGGGTGGTGAGGCACTGGCACAGGTTACCCAGAGAGGCTGTGGATGCCCCATCCTTGGCATGTTCCAGGGCAGGCTGGACAGGGCTTGGAGCAACCTGGTCTAGGAGGAGGTGTCCCTGCCCATGGCAGGGGATTGGAATGATCCCTTCCAATCCAAGTCATTCTGTGATTCTCTGATTTTATCCTAATACACTAAAAAAAAGCATCTGTTAGCATTTCAAACATAAATACTTTGATAGAGCGGCATTTTATTGAGCTCATTTGAGCTCTATGCAGACCAGATTTTTACTCATTCCTGTATCTGGAGTTTTTTTCTTGGTCTCTTTTCCTTGCTGCACAAATGATAAGTTTTTAAAGATCCAACATTGCTTTGGAACATAAATACAAAGGATAAAATTCCTCTGAGACTGAATTTAAGTTTGAGATTGCGGTGTAATGAAGAGAGATGGGAGTAGAGGTAGAGCGTGGTCTTTTTAAATGACATTAATTTTTCTTGTAGCTGCTTTGTGCTTTAACATTTTAGCTTGATTAAAATTAAATTAAAGGTGCTCCTTTATTCTCCTTGAAATTTCTTACTGAACTTCTGGAAAGCTTTTTTTAACTAACATTTGCTTAGCTGATAACAGCAGAACTGTGGCTTTCAGGTGTGTGTCAGCAAGCTGGAAGCTGAGACTCACACCTGGTGGGCTGCATCAGTAGTGAGCCTTGAGGTGAGGTTCCCCATTGCCTTGGCAGTGACAGATTTCCCTGTCAGGTTCTGTTTACCTCTTTGCTTCTTAGCTGTTTCATACAAGTAACCAAATTCTTTAGAAATACCTGTGTTTTGAATTCCAAGCCTTTGGAAATCATTGTGGTATTTTATATTCCTAAAATATGCAGTTGTCTGGGTGACAGCCTGGAGAGGCATCCCCTGGGTGAGAGGAGGAGGGTGAAGGTGTACTGTGGGGGTAACGAAGGCAGAGTGCACATCCACTCATTTCTGACGAGCGTGCCTGCAAGGAGAAATTATGGTTTGGAAATTGGAATAAATTTGAGAGAGCAGAAATTTCAGTTGGATGATAGGGAAGACTTTGAGCTTTCTTCTGTGGAAAACAGTCTCAGCAGCTGAACTCTCTAATGTGAAAGCAAATGCAACACACTGCCTGCACCAGCTCCAAGATGAGGGATGGCCTGGCTCTGCACAGCTTGTGCCTCTAAAGCCGCCAGGAAGCCTGACAGCATTTGCATTTTGTGCCCTGAATCCAAGTTTTTTCAACACACATTTATAATTTTGAAGTGTGTAATACTAATGAAGTCAAAACTGCTTCATGGAATGAAATTTGTAAGGAAGTGTTGCGAAGGAAGGCATTTCTAGTGCAAGACTTAGATTCCTTCATCAAATAACCTGTTGCAGAATTGAGCTCTCTCTGGATTCAGCAATGAGATGCTCACAAGCCAGGGCTTCATAAAGCTTAACAGTAGGAGAAGTTTTGTGCATTGTGAACAGGAGCAGTGTCCCTTTTCAGGGAACTTGCCAGGCTTCTCGTGAGTCGCCAGGTTCTTAAATGAGTCTTGAAACAGGGCAGTGCTGAAGGAATTTATGCGATAGGTTTATAATCAACTGATAGTTTAATTAATGTAGCATCTTAACTACTAGTCTCCAATTTAATTTTTACCAGATGTTAAGTTTTAATGCAAGTTTCCTCAGAGACTCCTGAGGAAGGTTAACATCTGGGAAGAGCATTTAGGGCAAGCTTGCATGGAAGTGAAACAATATTCCCTTAGATGTTACCTTACATGTCAACACAAGGCAGTCCTGAGATTTGGAGAGGTTTTATGTATTATTACATTTATGTGTATACACACACACATACTATCTCAGATTGGTCAGCTTGGCCTAAATACAGCTGATCTGACTCCCATGTTCCACTTTGCAATCCTTGTCTTGACTCTGTTCAGAGGAAAGATTGAGATAAAGACTGCTTTTCAATATCTTAGCAAGCTTTTGCTTTTATAGTACGCTGTAGGAATTATAGGACAAGTTATCTGCATTTTCTATCCATATGCAAATACTTTAAAAAATCAGTATTATTAAAAAAGCAGTATTATCAGTCTTAGATGATCTAGTTGCTGTTTCTTCAGTTTGTGTGCCAAAGTGATTTTATTTCCAAATGTTTCATATAAGGATTTCTGAATGGTAGTGCCCAAACCCAAAGAGTAGTGGGAAATGCTTTCCTGAAGTCCTGTCCCAATGCTGGGACAAGTGAAGCACTTGGAGATATGTTTTAAGGGTTAAAAAAAAAAATCCCCGAAATCTTTATGTTAAAACACATGTTTGTCCATATGTTTTAGATAGGCTATCTATATTTTTGTAGAAAACTGATATTAAATGGAAATTCAAGCCTTTGCAGCTTTCTTAACAAAAGACATTTGTGGTGGAGCTCTGAGGTCCCAGGACAGCTCCATTACTGTAATTCCACAGCATGAGCTTTAAACGTATCTGGAGATTTTAATGGATCACATGGGAAGTAAATCTCTTTGTACCTGCCTTAAGCCATATGTTACTGATACAAGATGTTGAGCTGCCTATCTCTTTCACTTGGGCACAGCTGTGCTCTTCCATAAGGGCTGGGTTTTGAACTGTAAAGGGAAGTTTCAGATTCCATTCTTCTCCCCTGTTACAGGAAATCTCATGCTTTCTAATTTCAATTGTGTAATTTTATAGATTTTTCCAGAAGATGTAGCTTTTTGATACATTTCTAAATCTAATGAAGCTTTTAAAAATGCTTTATGACTTTTAATGTAGTCCCTTTGTTCTTCCATTCTTTCATGCATTTCCTGTTGTTGATCAAGTTTCTTTGTTCTTGCTATTTAAATAGCATGCACAAAACCTATTTGTACCCAGTTGATATTGCTGAGTATCAATGCAAAGCAAAATTAAACATTAGATTTAAATAATGAACTTGTTTTTCCTATTCCTTGTTTATTATTTTCTAATATAACTGTAATCAGTGAATATGTAAACAATTCGTATAACTGGGAGACAAATAAAGCAGGATTGAAATTTTATGCCTGATAGGACACACAAACTGTTAATGTCTAAGATGCAATTTATTTGTAATAAACTAACAATTCCCATTTGCAACTCTAACCACTTTTCTGAAGGCTGCTTGTTTCATTTGTTTTTCAGAAGTCATATTAGTTACTTCACATTTCTTCTGGGAGCACTTTATATCACTGGTTGAACTCCGCACCCTGGAAATCTGAGACTGATGTTCTCCCTCAATAAACAAGACCTTCTTTGCTGCAGTTTCTGGAAAAAAATTATTTATGGCCATCATTCAGTAAATCATCTATAGCAAAGGGAGGCTTCTTCCATCCAAAATATCTTGGTAGTAATTGTAAACCCAGGCCTTCTCTCTTACACTTAAGTGGCATGGGACTTAAGGCAGTTATTTACCACTCTCTTTATGCTCATTTTTTTTCAGTGTCAGAGGAAGAGTATATTTAAAAATGGAAAATGTAGGTGAGGGGGAGGTGCTTAGAAATCTGCTCCTCACAGAGCTGCAGTAGCAGGCAGCTCCTTTCTTGTAAGGGTATTTTAAATAGCAGAGAGGAGGAACCTCTGTAGAAGTAGGGGAGTAGTGTGATGACAGCAGAGAGTAATTTTTTACTACTTTTTCTCTCTGTAAGGAGTAGCTGGTATTGAGAAGATGTAAGTGAATGAGGGGAAAAAGCCTCCGCAGACAGCGTTGGGGTGGTGGTGGGTGTATGATGAGGTGAAATGGCTGAGGGGGAAATTAGCAGAACTGAGGGGGGCAGAAAAAGTGGGAATGTTGCTATAATGGTTTTGAGAAGAAAATAAGTTGATAATGTTTACTTGACTCAGGCAAAGATGTAAAAGCCCATTTTTAGTGTGACTTCTGTTTCAGGGAATAATGACTAGAAGCTTAAACTTCTGTGGAAATCTTAATTTCTTTTAGCATTAAGCAATATGAAGCTTATTCTTTCAAAAAGAAAATGGATGCAGTTATTGCTCATTTCAGCAAGATGCAAATTATATATGCATTTTTGTCAATAAAGTTTATACAAGATGCTCTGTATTCATTGTCTTAGGTTTAATGAGCTGGGCTAATTATACCGTGCCATAACTAACCAAGTAACAACCAAATTGATTTTTTTTCTTCTACACGATGCTCTGGGCTTGTAGTTCTCAGATTTAATATGCCCATGTAATTGCATAATGCTGCAGTTCAGCAAGCCATGAGGGAGTGTTTGCATTGTTAGTAGCAGCGTGAGAGCCTGTAGCTTCTTGTCTGCTTTGTCCACACTTACGAGCCTGCCCTTGGGAATCACAGAATGATTTGGGTTAAAAGGGACCCTAAATATCATTGGTTCCAAACCCCCATCCCTGGGCAGGGATTGACTGACTTCTGAGGAAAAACTTCGTTATCTTAAATACAAAGGAGCTGAATTTCAGTTGTCTGTGTGTGGGAAAGAAACCTTTATCAATTTCACATTTTCATTTTCTCTTTTATTTAAGTGAGTCAAAGGCATGATGTTCTTATAGTAATGTATATCTCCTGTATTTTTTTCCATCTGTGGATGAATTTGCCTCCCTTTCCACTGTCCAGTTTGGCGCTCTGCTTCTTCCATAGGCAGTGGAGCAAGAGTGCCTCTCTGAAGGCAATCCAGCCTTTCCTCTTAAAGTGGTGCCCCACAGCTGAGGTAGATTCTTTTGGAGTAACTTATATCTCTCCATTCCCTATACACAGAGATGGGAAGTATTTAACCCAAGAAAAATGTCCAATTTAGGCATTTGTCTTGGTCATAACACATTAAAAGTAGCATCTTTCACATCTTAGCTTGTAATAGCTGTCTGTTTCAGACTGCTACTTCCAGTTGGTTGGACTGGATTTCAGTGGCTGTTTCTACCTGTTTATGTCAAGCTAGGTGGCTTCTTGTTCAGGAACATGGGCAGCCTTTGAACTGAGACACCTTAGCAAAGTGCTTCCCAACATATTCTCCAAGCAGCCAGGTGGTGTTCCCAGGTGAGCCAGGTAGACTTGACTTCCATAAGCAGATATGGAAGGATCAGTGTAGGCCTCAGCCACATAAACTGACATAATTCTTTTTTATTTTGTAGCTTGGCTTAGGCTTAATGATTTTGTAATATTTTCCGTTACCTTTCTTTAAGCATGAAGTAAAAAAAAAAATCGAATATGCTGTAAAGTAACATCTTTCTTTATTTCCTTTTAAATAAAAGAATTCATCGAGCAGCTAATTTTACTTAAAATATCATAGAATCTGTTACACAGGAGGAAGGGTCACCAAATTAGTGGATTTAGAATCATAACTTCACCATCAGTGGGTTTCTTTCAAATGCTGACCAATTAATACCAGTCTGATTTGTAAAACAAAGCAAAAATGGCTTCCTTTGTCATATTTTGTGGGAAGTGTTTTAGGTTTAAATTTTTCAGCTTGCTGTATTACTTCTTGAATGAGGTAAAACTGTTAAGCTATGGGGCAAGTTGGCCATTATACTTGTCTTTTTAATAGCTGAAGGCTTGCTTTTATCAACAGCATAATTTGTTTGCCCCCCCCCCACTTTCTTGAAGAGTCAGCAGAATGTAAATGACAGATACTCTTCAAAGAAAAGGTACCTGCTATTTCACGTCATTAGAACAAATGCTGCTGTAGCCATATTGTTGCAAAAATGCCTCCAATGCATCTGTTTTCGTGGGACTGAATTCCAGATGTTAATTTACAGTCTAAATTACAATCTACCATCTGCTTGGTTTTGGTGGCTGTGTCGAGTTGCAGGTCAAAATTATGACTTGTTTGCTGTCAGGAGAATGGCAGCATTTGCAGCACTCAAATCTTAGGCGGAATGCTTGGCTGTAATTGCAGCCTAATGTGTATTTCCCTTACCTTGCTAGAGGGAATGCACACATAGCTGGGATCTGCTGTAATTGTACGTGGCCCTTCTCGTGTGCTCCGTGGTTTCTGGTGTGCAGAGCTGCCAGGCTGTGCAGCTCTCATTTGATGCTCTCCGTGCCTGTGGACTGGGTGTGGCAGTGCTGGGAAGCAGACGGTGACCTTCTCATCTTGCACAAGTGTTGGAACTCCTCCTTCCCGCAGCGATCAAAGCCCGTTTGTAATTCCGATTCTACGATGGTAGTAAATGTTGTAATCTCAATCTTATGACTGTAGTAAATGTTGGGTTTATTGCTAGGTGAAAATACTTTCAGCTATTAACTATGGAATTATAAACTACTCCTCTGTGACAGCAAAAACTAAATTCCATTCTCTCACTTTGAACTCTGGCTGAACAATGTGTGCAAACAAGGTAGTGTGATTTTTTTTTTTTCCTAAGAATCTGTGTTTGAATTAATGTGGAATTTGTGACATGCAGCCTTACTCGGAAACTCATTATAGTTCCAGTCATTATCTAACACTTCAAAAGATAACTACACTTAATCTCTTTTCAGACTTAGGTTGACAGTTGGTTTTTTCCCACCAGAATTTGTCTTTTTTGTTGGTTTGGTTTTATTTTTTTTCATGATCAGATAAAAAGGTAGCGAAGAAAGGGGATGATTGATGCTTCTGTGCTGTTGTTTTTGCCCTGGGGACACTGTAGGAGTTTGTTTTGATCCAAAAGTGATAAATCATAGAATCATGGAATGGTTTGGGTTGTGAGAGACCCTAAAGGCCCATCTTGTTCCCATCCCCTGCCATGGACAAGGACACTTCCACTAGGCCTGGTGCTCAGAGCCCCATCCAGCCTGGCCTGGGGTCAGGTTCAGCAGACACACAGGAGCAAACCAGTGCATATGCACAAGTATGGGAGTAGTCAAAACTCCTTTAATTTAGCTTATGGGCAAGTCTTCCCTGTAATTTGTCATCTTTGCATTCCATGAGTTCCTGTTATTGAAGCTCCTTAAAGCTGTAAAGCAGCAGCTGAGGATGATCAGTGCTGACAGGAGAGTACCTGGGGTGTCTGCTGGGGTTTTTACTTGGTATTGAGAACTTTGCTATACACTTTTTAAGAAGTAACTGACTTCACTTTTGCAAGATTTGCATTTTGGTGTATTTTATTTCTGTAAAGTAATGTCATGCAGTGAATTTTTGGTTTATAAACACCACGTAGAAGTAGATAAAATTATTTTTTTCATTTAGCTTCCAGTAACTTGAATTTATGACACATCTGTTATCAGGCATATCCCTTTCTTTTTTCCTTGTCAGAAATATGTTCTGATATTTTAACTTATCTCCCTCTTAAATGAAAATTGCTATTGAGTCACTCTTTTGCAATGGACAGTAGTTTCACTCAGAAACCATCTGTAGTAATAATTTCTGGTGGGTGCTCTTAACACATCTTTTTGCCATTGACTTAACTTAGCTCATGTATATTGGTGCTGTGAATGGCTGTGTAAAAATTCTTCCCATTAAAATGCTTCATGCTTAGTGCTACCATGCAAATGAAATAATTCAAGACAGTTTTTTGCATGTAAATTTTTAAAAGGGATAAAAGCAGTAGAGCAGTAGTGCAAGTCTCTAATGTGTTTAGAGAATGAAAGATTGGGTTGCAATGACTTTTTGAAAGGCAACAAAAAACTTGAATCTTTGCTTTTATAACCCAGAACTTGGGTGAGTAAATGTTCAGAGCAGGGAAGCACTTACACCAGTTTAATTAATGTTTACCTTTTTTTTTTTTTTTTGGGATATAAGAAACTAAACCACTTTTTGTTGCAGTTAAAATGGAAGTATTTTTTCTGGAAAGGTTACAACATAGGAAAAATAGAATCTTGTGTTTCTTTTACAGATTTACTTCCATCCTTCACCTGGCACCAATTGAGTTTGCTTGCGCTTAATATAGTGGTTTACCCAGATGTATATATGATGGTAATTGACAGCCCTGACGTAATTGCTATTTCCAGTTTATTAAAAGCTAAAATCCACCTGTAACTCTCAGCTACAGTGGTTAGGATTAAATTGCAGCTGTCAGTTATAAGGCAGGAAAACAAATAGTCTCTAAGTTTTCAGTTACCTCTGTTAAAGACATATGGGGGCTTGCAAGCTCAAATAAGATGAATAAATTCTCCTTGTAACTTAAATTTTCCTGCAATATTGCAAAAGAACTGAGGTTTTTGGTGTGGTTTTTATTCTTCTCTCCTACTGTGTGCTCACTGTATATTGCATTAAGTATAAGCAACTTGTTAAAAGAACTGAAAACCTCCAAATCCTGGAACTGGAAAAGATTATCCAAAGGAATGAGAAGCTTCAGAGAGTACTTTTCTCCTGCTGAATTACCTTTTTTCTGAACATAGCTCTTCAGTGCTGGATGGCCGTGCTCTTTTCCTTGTTGGGGAATTTGGAGTGGGGATGGTGGTGTTGAGAAATTCAGGATGATGGTGAAGATGGACAGGTGTCCTTGTCTCCCCTTGCTGCAGTTACTGAATTTTTTCTGCCAGTGGTGTGTGTGCATCGACAGGCCAGACATTGTAAAACCCTTCCCATACCTTCTCATGGCCATGCTTTTGGTCTTGTAATAAAATCTGATAAAGAAAGCTTGTGCAGTCTTTAAATAAATAATCCACAATTAGGCATTTCTTCTAACTATTCGAAATACATTTGAATAGTTTTTTTCCCTGCTCCTTCTCTCTAACCTACTTTTACTTGTTTGCAACAGCTGCCCAACACAGTGTAACACAAAGCAAAAGGCAGAACTCAGGCACAAAACCAGTCAGATCTTGAGTGTTATTGCTGGAAGCACTTTGCCACGTGTGTGTGCCCATCACCAGTTTACATGGCATTTGGTACTGAATGTGAAATAGAAATTTGTTAACATTAGTTTGCATTTTGGTACTTTAAATGACATTTTACTTAGTTGTGGTAATTTTCACAGGATGAATTCTGGTTTGTTAGTGTATTTTGTTTCTTAGATGTAATGAAACCGAGTTCTCTTCTTATGTATCTTGTTATGCTGTAAAAGTTACAAAGGATTTCCCTGGGTTGGCACAGGCAGAAGCTGCAGTCAGGAGCTGCTGGGGCCTTTCAGAAGTGGTTGTGGCACTTATATGTCCAAATATGGTGTATTTTTTGGCAAAACCTCCCCTTTTTGTGCATTCTTATGCCCTCAGTGGTGCTGCTGTCAGCCAGGGAATCATGGTAATAGTTCTGTTTGCTGAGCTTTTTTCAGATAGAATTCATATGAGGAAGGAGGAGGAACATCCCAGATATCTGGTGTTTAAACTTTGTCTAAAGAATACTAGTGAGTTTTTTTATTTCTTGAATGAAAAAGAAAAGGGGGAGTTAAGAAAAAGTATTGGTGACTGGATCATATTTGTTATGAAAATGTTTGGTTTGTACCTTAATGGAAATAGAAAAGTCATCATTGTTTGTGTATAAAAGCAGCTGGTGCTGCTTGGTGCCAAAGAGAAGTTCCAGCAAATCCTGTGGAACAAAAACAGTGGGGGAGAGAAAGGGTGATTCATACCAGAGAAGAAGTTACAATACCAAGATAAAGGAAAGGCAGCTCCCCCAAAATTATTTGAGGCAGTGATGTTCCAAGGGATGCAGTGGAATACTTTAATGGTGTTCACCTCCTGCTGGGAATTCTGAGGGAATCCATTCCATGCCCATGCACAGGTGGACACAGTACTGGTCTCTGAAAAGGATAAGAGTTTCCTTGCCCAAATTGCTTGAGCTTTATGGACATAATGCCAAACTTCTTACAGGTACCTTGCAAGGTGACTTGCTCTTCTCTGGGAAGAAACATGTTGCTTTGACTCAGAGTTTCTTAAGAGTTTTTACAGACAGGTACAAAGAAGGTTAAAGGTAGTGGGTATTTTTCTGGGGGTGGGCAGGGAAGGTACTACAGTTGGAATTGAATTTTGTCAAAACCCCTGAAGACTCAGCAAGATATTCATAAGATTTGACAGAAGAATCCCACATAGGATAGGCGCTGGCAAAGCCCTGAAGTGCCACATCACAGGAATGTGACAAAACGTGGCAGCTTTCTAATGGACTATAAAAGTAGAGCCTGAGAAGCAGCGTGTGCTGGTGTCTGCATCAGTGAATTTCTTCTCCCTTAATAATGATGCCCTGAAGGCACCATTCAGCTTAGCTTCAAAATGGTTATGATCATTAAAAGCAACAAGCTGCTTCAGAAGTATATTGGAATTTAGGATACTTGATTTCAAAACAAGAAAAGAAATCACAAGGCTGGAGCAAACAAGCCGGGACGTGCGGTTTCAGGTTGTAACTTCTGCCTTACGAAACCAGCCATGATGCAGCTGTTCAAGTGCAGCCTAACATAAAGCATCAGTCAATAATGACTGCTTTGAAAATAATGGAATTTTTACCTTGCTAGAATTGAAAAATACCTGAGGGAAAGTTGATTTCTGAAAGAAGTGGATTCAGAAAAAAAAATTTGAGTGTGTTGTGCAATGGGGGATGTTACACTTGCAGTACAAGTGGTTAAATAGTTTAAAAGTTTTGCATGAAATAGTTATATAAAATGGATGAGTAGAGTTAAATCAAACTCTTAGAGGAAAAGTAAATCTGCAAGACACAAATGACAGCTTATGGAATGTTTATCTCAGAATTAATTATTCATATATATGCATGTGTATATAAAAAATATGTACCCCAGTAGAGATAATAGCTAGAAATTACAGGCTGGTATGAGTCTCAGTTAATTGTTTGATTTTTATCACTTCTGCAATATAAATTTCTAAATTTAGTGTTTAAACAGTAAGTCACTGGAATGTTCATTTTCACACAAAGTGCACAAGGACTAATTAAAACAAACTTGGGCAGAATTGTTTATATGATGTCAGTATTCATGTTTAAGGTAGCACATAAATCTGTAATTGCTGTTTTCTTGTTGATTGCTATTACTACAACGCTTTGGATCGTTTGAAGAGGAGTTGCTGTTTCTACCACATGTAGCTTGAGTTGCATGTCTATTTATCAATAGTTGTGTATCAGCATTTTTTACAAATGTGACAGTGTCTTTTAAAATAAATGAGAATCATCTCCTCTGATAGAAATGTTAAATGTTTCTTAGACTTCATAATGGGAGACGATGCAAATTTGTTTTGGAGTTTATTAATTGGATAAATAGTGATCAGTCAGACCTGTTGCCTGTGCTGTCTGTAGGGGGTACCAGGCTCACCAGCAGTTCATTGCCCCTGTGAGAGCATGGACTGACAATCTCAAGTGAGACATTGTGATAACACTTACATAGTGTTGTCAAATTCAATAGCTAATTTGTGCTGTGGTGTCTGTTACTACCCTAAATTAATACAATTTCTGAAATCAGTTTCTTACCTTCAAGTGTCCACAATAGTCACACGTGATGCTGCTCTTGCAGCACTGCTTTTACATCTTTATACAGGAAATACTACCTGTAGTGCTACCAGAAATTGAAGAAAAATCAGTTATCTTATGAGCTAAATCATTATTTTTATAAAAACCATCCTAGAAACTTGTGATACTTTAACTTTCTCAGTAATTTAATCTGAATTACTGTTCTATCTCTTACACCCTCCTGCATAGTAGCACCTGGAGTTTATTCTCATTATGCATTCTGGACTCTTAAACATGTCAGGGATGTTGGTATTGTGTATGCTTTTAGTTAAATGTTTCAGGGCTTATATATGTATATACAGTCAGCTTGTTCTACAAACATTTCAAGCTGACCAGTCAACAGTTTGTGATGTGCAAGGAAGTGGTAAAATCAAGGTGTGATAGTTAATATAAAATGCTTGTTTTCTGAGAGGAAGGAAGGAGAACAAATTGTAGAGATTATTTGGGGTTCTTCCTTTTGCTTCTATAGTCATGAAGCTTGGATTGAGCTTTAGAAAGCCAGACTTCAAATGGATTCATTCTCATGATACTCTATATGAAAACTCAGTCAAAATTTTGTAAAATCTAAGTCTTGATTAGATGGCAAAACTTCTACTAATGATCTTGGCTAAAGTGTTTGAACCTGCTCTGCTGTTCACTTGAGGGAAAGATCCCTCAAGCATGCAGAATAGTATTTTTCCAGTTTCATTGTGTCACAAAAAAAGAGGGAACAAGAGGGTATTTCATGCTTTATATAGCACAAGAGGGTCACCAGATTTTTTTTTCTGACTGTTTTTCATCCCTTTAATGGGCACTAACCAAGAGTAATATACCAAACATTTATCTTCAGTAAAAACTCAGTACCGTGTCCATGCATTACTGCAAGAGTGAAAACAATTCTCTTATTCTTTGTGGGGTAAAAGGCCCATGATTTTTTCTCTGGAGTGTCCATGCAGATGTGCATTGATGTAAATATGTTCTTATACCCAAATGTCAGAGTGCATCTTTCCCTCTGTGTCTTCAAATGCCACCTTTATATGTTTCCTTCTTTTTGTTTGTGTTTTTAATTTTTTAAATTTTTTTTTTTTTATTTTCCCACCTGGCTGCTGACTGGGAGGGAGGTCTCCGTGCCCTGGCAGATTCCTGCTTTGTAAGACTGGCAAAGCGTTAACCAGGTCTCTGTAATCCACACAAACTTGATTTGTTGTCAAACATGAAACTTAAATACAATACAAATATACAATACCTTTAATCTCTGCCTCCAAAGTTAGCAAGCTGAAAGTTAATGCAGGAAGGAATGATCACGAAAGCCCCTTTCCCTAGGAAGAAAAGATTACATTGGCAACAGTTTTGCCTGTGATATGACACAATACTTTCCTATCAATCAGAAGCGTAGTCATTTGTTATTGTTTTATAAAGTATTATAGCTCACTCAGGCACAGATGTTATTTACTGCCTTGAATTGAGTTCATGGATCACTGTACTGTTCAAATACTCTTTCTCTGCTCTTTTTGACCCCAGTTGCAGCTGAACTTCTGAATGTGAAGGCTCATTGCAGTTTGGACTAATATTGATTTCTACTGCTCTTGTGAGGTGTCTGCTTCCAAACTGAGTAAAATAAAGCAGGTTGTTTCTTAGGCCTGACTAATGTCTTAATACAACCATTCTCAAGACCATGATGAAAACCAGCTGGTTTTGTCTCCTGAGGTGCCTTGGCCAGTATCTTCTCTTTTTTTATCTTGGAGAAACTTTGGAGGGTGAGGTTCAAAGACTGCCAGTAGCTTGAATTCTAGAAAATGCAAAAATAATATGGATTTCATATTGTACTTCTTAAAAGCAAAGTGATGTTATTGCTAACAGTTGTTAATTCTGCATTTGAGAATGTAGTTGCTGCTTGTGCAAGTGATTTCTGGAAGAAAAATCAGTCGGCATGGTTGCAAATGCGTAACAAAATGAGTATTATTAAAAATCTGCTGAATACTTGATTGTGTATGTGTTTTCTGCAGGAAGATGAGATTTAAAAAAAATCTTAATGCTGTGAAGTTCACGATCTGTCTTCTTGGTTTCCAGGCTCTTTCGTTCATACATTTCGTCATTCATCAGAATTTCTCATTTCTCTCAAATGTTCTGTAATTCCTAAGGGAATAAGAGGTACTGCCCTGGGTCGCATTCCTGTTCCTCCATAAGAATTTTCATTTCCCTGCAAATGTTTGTCATTTGTTTATCAGAAGTTTTCTGTTTTCATTTAGGAAAATTTCTTATACTTACTATAGGAAGTTGTTTTTTCTGATACTTACTATAGGAAGTTGTTTTTTCTGATACCATGAAATTTCAAGGAATCTTCCTTCCTCAGATGCTTCTTGGAAAATATCTGGGTTTTTTCAGTAACTGTGGCAACTTTGTATCTCAAGACCCTGTATCCCTCAGTCTTACTTGGCTTTCCCAGTCACACCAACATATTTCTCAAGGTAGTTAAGGAATGATTTCTTTCTTTTTTACTTTAGAGTTAGTTACTTTATTCTTCTGAGGGAACAAGGGGAAGAAACAAAGTGGAAGAGAATTGATAGCATAACACAAACCCTGAATATAAAACAGCTGCAATGTGTTCATGTGTTAAGGGAACTTGTGGCTTTATGAATTAACTGCTTTACCTAACTGCTAAAACTGACTTATTACCTATGAGAAGTACTGACTAAGACTGTAAAAATCTGAGGTTTTGTGTCTGTAATGCTGTGAAATAGGTGGTTATGAATAAGATTGGTGGTTATGAAGAAGCTTATGAATTTACCTCTGTTTATTTCCCCTTCTGGGGCATTCAAAGATGACATGTTTAATTTCTCTGGGTAGCTACGTTAGGTATCTCAGGGAGCCAATCATTTCATTAGCTGGTGCTGTGTGATGTGTATAATACCTAGTATATAGAAATGTGCTTGTCAATTTCGCAGAAATGGATCCAAGATCTTCCATTTTATTCCTTCCCATCTGTTAACCTGGCTTCTTTGTTCACCAGGCTACATCTAGGAAATACAAATGCAATAAGCCAGAACGTTGGTAGGGATCTAAGTCTGCATTGAATCAGAGTAATCTAATTCTATTGCTGCTCAGGGAATTCAAGCCTAAATCCTGATATTCCTGATTGATCAGTGCAAGAGCATTGATCCAGGAGCCTCAAGTGCAGCAGCAGGAAAGCAATGTAGCAGCAGGAAGGCAAGTCCGTTCGTTTCTCGTGCCAGCGCCACTCTTGGACATATGGTAGGACATATGGCTCTGGCAGGGACTGTGTGCCTGGGATGGGGATAGGTGACGAGCTCTGGATGGGCAAGGTGGGATGCAAGCCTCACCTCTGATGGCTTTGTCTTACCCTACACCCTCCCAGGGAGGGCTTCTTACTGTGAATTCATCAGTTGCTCTGTTTTTTGGCAAGTGAAGAGAGATGACTGCACAAAGGTGGCTGACACCATCTCTCAGCTGATGCTGCAGGCTGCCTCTGCTGCCAGGAAGCTTGCAGGGTCCTCTGCCCACAGGGTGAAAAATTATTTTAACTGTTTTAAATGGACTTTATCCTACTTTTAAATACTTTTAAGTTTGATGTGGTTTTTTCAGCCTCTCCACAGAGGGTGATGTTTTGTAAATCTGGATTTCTGCTCACCTTAACCTTTCCCATTCCAGTCTGGAGAATCCCAGCCTTCCCAGTCTCCTGCTAATGTGCATGCACGAATGTATGTTTTCAGCTGTATAGTTTCTAAATTGTAGCTTGCTGTGTAAGGTACAGTACTTGAGCAGAATTTGCAGTGAGGGTTTGCTAGGAAATAAGCAGGAGTCAGACCAAACCTTTTCACCTAAGATAATAAATGTCCTTGTAGAACTGTACTTTATGGATTTGTAAAGAATTAAAACATTCTTTTAATGAAAGTTCTGAAGAAATTTCAGATGATGGAAACATAATGTAAGAGTGAGGCTAAGCCTGTGTGTTTGTGTTTCTTACGTTATTCTCATAAAAGTCTTCTGTGGCACTAGAGTTCTTGAAAAAGAAGAAACCAAACCCTAAAATTACGGGAAATGGTTGGGTTTGACGTTAAACCATCCGGCGTCTCTTTTATTTTCCCCAGCCCAACTTTGCCACACAAGCATTGCATTCCTCAGATATGGGACATTGGGTTACTCTGTGTACAGGAAAAGCTAGAAAGCTTTTGTGGACATTTTCCCACCATCTGCTGAAGGCAGACAACCTGTATGAGTGTGTCTCTGATTCACACCAATTTTCCAGCTGGCGCTGAAGGGATTAGTTCTGTTTCAGTGTGAAGCATGCCTGCCTTTTGGACAGGTTTACATCCATCTCACAGCTAGGTTTTTTTGAGAATTGAATGATTTTGTCCTTGTCTTGTACGATGACTCTTTCGTGTTTATTTTATGTCCATTATATCCCAGTACCCAGATAGCTGGTGACTGTGTCTGGGTAGGCTGCATGAGCAGAGTTGGCAGGCCACTGGGACTGGGGTTTCAGCTGCTCTGAGCAAGACTCCTGTCACAAGTCACATCATCTCAACTTCTAGCAGTGTTTTGGAGCTGTGAACTCTGCTTTTAAGAGCTACCATTGTAGCACAGTAGTTTTTACAATAATGTTTTATCTAAGCAGATTAACAAGCGTACTTCTAAATTTTGTATCCAACCCTTGTCTTTGTACTCTTTTTCTATCTTAAACCATCTTCTATTTGTCTCTCTTTCCATTCTCTTGCCGTGTGCTTATTTCTCTTTCACGGTCTTTTTCTCAGTCAGTGACTTCTTCAATTTTCCTGCCTTCCAAGTTGTTGTAATCAAAGTTTCATCTCTGTTTCCTTATAATCTGGCAATTTATATTTCACATTCTGCAACTTTCCCAGAATATGTGTTTGCTAAACCTCTTTCCATGGCCTGTGCTCCTTTCACTGTTCACCAGTCTTGGATGCACTTACATCCTCTCATGTATATTGATAGTGCTTTTGATTTTCTAGTTCCAAATACTCTGGTTTTGCTCTGGTTCCCTGCTGCTCCACTCTGCTTCCCTCCAGTCTTACTCGGGAGCTGTGTTAGGAACTCACATAGAAAGCCAATCCTTCTCCAATTTCTTCCCAAGGAAAGTTGGGAAGAGCAGAAACTGAATCCAGTCTCTCCAGCAACCTCTGATACTGTGGACTTTTTAAGAAGGTGTCACTTAAGCCCCAAATAGGGAACCTTGCCCTGTACCTCACTTGGTCTTCAGGTGAAGCTTTTTCCAAACATGGTTGGTGTAGGAAAATGTGATACACTCTTCCACAGAGACTTATTTTACATAATGGGATATGAAGATAGGGTCTAGATGATTTGCATAAAATAATAACAAAACATTGAGAAAAAGCCTACTACTTTTTTTGAATCCGTTGTTCTAAGATAGGATAGAAATTACTCACAGACACAGATAATTTTTATGTATTCATCACTGAGTAATCAAGTTTTAAAGTTTTTTTTTCACTTTTTAACTCCTTTCGGTGTTCCATCATAAAGATTCATTAATGAAAATCAGCCACTCATTTCTGGAGACAGTGACATGACGGACAAACAAGGTTGCACGAGGCAGAAACTGTATTAACATTACTTTATTTTTCTGAAAAACCTATTAAAGGGAAGTTGAGCTACATCTAGAGCTTATCATTAGTGTCAAATTTTTGTTGTTTGTGGATTTTTTGTGTGTTTCTTGTTTTGTTTTTTAAACGAGCTGTGGGCATGGTGGTTTTTAGATGTAGGTTTTAGGGTCCTGCTGCCAGACAGAGCTTAAAGGTTCATCTGCAATGACTTCAAGGAATGTTAGAAGGCTTTGAAACAGGGGAAAAAAAAGGCAGGTTTTATTGTACCATAAACTAGAATAATTGACTGTTTATATAAAAGTCAAATGATATGGGAAGGTATAAAAGAAATTAAGAGGTTCACATAGAAGTTGTTCCTTGATCGTTGTGTCCTGGTGAGTGGATTCATTCTCCCAGCCTTGATTTCAATTGTCCACTGACCCTGGTGGCAAGTCTTTACCTTGAGATATGGTGTTTCCCTTGTTTGGTGTTCTAGTTTTTAATAAGGATGTGAGAAGGGTTTTCTGGGCCTGCCTAGGATTGGCTGCAATGGGATCTGAGCAGTGAACATGCAGTAATAAATTTTCTAGAGTGCTTTCAGCCTCCTCTGATGGGTAGCTCAGAGAGTGCTTGAATACAGGGGCTTGACCTCCAAGGTCTCAGCTGCGCATCCTTGACCTTTGCAGTAGGAAGGTCTCTAGTGCTGAGTGCTGGAAACAGTCAGGGAACTCCAGCACATCTTCTCCCCAGGTCATGGTGATGACATCATGGTCCTGCAACATGGGGGGGGGTTTCACCAGTGGTCCTTCTTTGGCCTTGAACCTGGCCACATTCTCTGTATTTCAGTCTCCAGCCCATCTTCTTAGCCACTTTGTTATCCTGAGAAAAGAGCAGATGTTAGTAGACTTATCTAACTGTATTCCTTTGGGGGTTGGTATATTTTCTTCTGAGAAATCTTTCTTTGCTCAGCTCTTAAACTTTTGAAAGGTGGTTTGTTTTCAGTGTGCACTTAACACGACTTGATTGAGAAACACAGCTATGTTAAAGGACTGAACATCGAGAAAACTTAATATAGTGAGACAGCAAGAAATGAGAATGAAAATTTTCTTGTCTTCCTCAACTCAGCTTTGTATTTCAGTAGTAAACTGAGAAAAGGTAGGGCAACACCACTAGAAAATATTGAAAAATATGAAAAATTGTAATTGATGAAATTATAATTATTTTTGTAAATAACTCTTTCTAATTATAGTTACAAATGGGAAAAGCATCTGGTATCACAGGATATTTTCCTAAATCTAATAGGAAATTACAAAACTTGTCTGAGACTTGATCTCTTCTCTGTCAAATTCAGGCTGCTGCATGTATTTGCAAAGGAGTATTTTATTCTTATTAAAATAATTGTATATTTAGCCATTTTCTTTTTAGTGCAGTGGAAGCCTTAAAGGCAGCTTTGCAATTGCAGATCAGTCGTGAGTGTGTTCAGAAAAAAATAATCTATTTTGTTGCACTTACTGGAGCAACAATACTGTAATGTGTCTTTTTGTCTAAAGCAGTCTGAGAAGTGCTTCATCATAGAATTGGTGAATTCAAAGGATAACTGTAGTGCTGACTAAAGATGTCATTAAATTAACATAATTTTAAACTCTGTCAAAAGGGTTTTAGTGTATATTTGAATCTTAAAGTGCTAGGGAAAAGAAATGTCTCTTTCTGATTAAATTTCTATTTATTTCTTGAAAATTTGGGTGGAATAACTCTGGTTTTTATATGGTAAATACATAATAGTATTTATAAATAAAAATGCAGCGTTTCCTATTCTGAAATGGTCTCATTGACTTTGGCACTTTACCTGCATGTTTTGAACTTCTTTTTATCTGGGCAGAAGAGTTTATGTTTTCAATGAAAATTATACATTTTGAAAGGACAACAGGTAGCATCTTAGTTTTCCTTTAAAAGAAATAACAGCAACAAACCCTCAGTCTACAGGCAATTTTTTCTCTCTAATTTGTATTTGGGAAAGGGGAGAAAAAAGCACACAGACATATTCAGTATAACAATGTCTGATTACAAGATACTGGTGCATTGACACAGAACAAGGGGTCATCTGTGTTTCTAGCCAGTTTCTGCCACTCTTCTCTCAATTAAATATGCCAACATGGCAAAAAAAACTTTGTGTCACTGACACATGCTTTAAAATCTTCATCTGTTCTTATTTCATTAATTTTCCCTTAGGTAGCAGTGCCTAATTATGAGCTGCATTAAAGCTTTTATAAAAGAGGAAAAATCAAATGCAGATAAAATCAAATTTTCTTTTTATTTTGTAA
The DNA here is from genome assembly GCA_013397155.1 of Irena cyanogastra. Classification (NCBI taxonomy): domain Eukaryota; kingdom Metazoa; phylum Chordata; class Aves; order Passeriformes; family Irenidae; genus Irena; species Irena cyanogastra. The sequence continues at coordinate 437,588 of VWZV01008136.1, read as the reverse complement.
GCTTTCTGGGGGCAACATTTGAACTGAAATAACTGTAATGACAATTAAAAAAATGTCTCTGACTTCAGGGATCTTTTTGAACCACAGGAACTGGACAAATTGCATTTGAAAGGACCTTGGCAATTAACATATTTTCTTCTGCTCCTGTGTTGGACAATACACTGAATGCACTGAATAGCCAATTAATTACAGATATTTCAGCTTGTGGTTTTAGGTCAGATCAGAGATGTGGCTCATGCCTCTTGATAGATATTTTTTTTTCCCTTCTCTAGTAACCTAATGAGGAAAATAAGCAGTCCAGGGGCAGGGGGGGTGAGTTGGTGAGGTGACCTGGATCTAAATGTGATGCTCACAGTTCTGGACCAAAATGGGGCTGTTGGTGTGGGAGGTGCTTTGCTCTGTGGTGGCTTCGTTGCAGTGGCCTTGCTTCTCTTTTGCACAAAGGTTTGAAAAGCAAGGGTAGAGTAGCATTGAGCAAATTAGGATAAGTAAAATATGCATATTCCAGTGGTTTTTAAGAAAGCCTGCAAAGGGTAATTGCTGATTAGTTCCCCTCACTGAAAACTTTGTCTTTTTTTGAGTTGTTTGTGTTGTAATAGCTTTTGAGTGCAAGAGTTGCCAAGTGGGTGTAGCAGTTGTACTGCCCTGCTTTATTTGTGACCTCAGAAGTAGTGGAGCTTTGATACTGTTGTCTACAGATTCAGAGATGAACCTCAAATTCTTTGAGACAAGGGATTTACTGACAGTTATTTCAGCCTGGGTTTCTGTGGAAAATTTAAAGTAACATGAATGAGGGTGGTATGAAAGTAGGCTCAAAATTGAGCTTTCTACATTTTACTGGCATTCTTTCACAAATTCTTGTCTTCCCAAACTCTTTGGAAACCAAAATTAAGGCTGTTAATCTGTACATATTTATTGCACAACTTGCCTCACCCAAAGGCTCTCTCTCAGGAGAAACACTTGACTTTTCCTTCCTGCAGTACGGCTGTTTGCAAGGCCAGCAGTTCACTGGATGCTGACTATGGATTTCACTTGGCCTATAAACTATATTTTGCACCCACAGAGCAGAAATCTGTGCACCTTCTGCACCTAGGTAGTACTGCCAGCTTTCAGCAGCAAAGACATTGGTTTAAAAAAAACCAATAAAATGCAGCCATGAAAGAGGATTTTGTGTTTTTCTACCTTTTGTGTATAATATTCTCCTCTACCCTTCAAACTTCAAGGGAAGTCTCCAATGAGTGACATATGGCTGATAGAAAATGTGTGCCTGAGCCATATTAATAGAAGTGTTCGTGGCTGAACCACATCAGTACAAACCTTGCTTGTTGCAATCCTGGGAGACAATGATAATGCTTGTTATGAAATCTGGAAGTGACAAATTAGACATTAGGATTTTATAGCCAATGTTTTTATTAAATGCTTGATGCAGGGTGTTTGGGCCTCAGAAATCAATGTACTAAGGGTGTAATGTTACTGCTGTCTTGGGCCACCTGAGAATGTTATTCGCAGGGGGGCAAGAAAATATTAAAGATCATCTAATTACATGCAGCATTTTAAAAGGATGCTCAGAAGATTGATATATACTTCTGATTTTGCTCAGTTTGAGGGACAGTTATGCCCTGATCCCTGAGAAAGCAGCTGGGTTTATTTAGGAGACAAAAGTGGGGAAGATCAAGGTGAAGCTGAAGGACTGTTGGGACACGGAGGAGGATGCTGAGCACCAGTTCTGTGGTTGAATCAGAAAAAACAATAGTCAGAGCTCTTCTTCCCCTCTGTGCTGTCCCTTTGGGCTGGGCAGGGCAGGGGACAGCACAGGCCAAACTGTGCTCTGCTGACCACTGAATGCAAAACAATGTGGATATTTAAAGCTGCCATGCTCAACAGTGGCCACATGTGGTTTCCAAAATATGTGGTTTCCAAATGTGTGTTTTCCAAAATTCTGCTTACTCTGGTCCTGGTGGAGATCCAGTGGTGATTTTAGGACTCCTTTAGTTCCTTTCTTTTGTTGTGTGAGAAGCTGTTGAAGCTGGTGGTTATGGATAGTGGAAAAATCTTGACATTCCCAGGTATTAAATAACATCTCTCCTCTTCTCCCTGTAGGAAAGATGGGATAGAGGGCTCAGAGGTAATTCTGGATCTGTGAAATTGTATTGGAACAAATGAAGTGCCTCTCAATTGCCAAATAAATAGGGGTATATATTGATGTCATCTAATTTTAAGCTAATAGAATATGTTTGCTGCTCAAAACCAGTTTCATTTTCTTATACCTGCACGTTCAAAATAGGTCTGACTTCAGTTTATTCTTGACTTAAAAAATTGTGTTTGGACATCAAAAAATGAATTAACAATTCCATTATCCTTGTGTACTTCAATTTCATGTTTATCTGCATCAATGGATCAGTCTTCTAGGAATAATTTTTTGTAACTGGAAAAAATCTATTATTACTTGCAAAACCTGTGTAGAAAGTTGCACAGTTGCTAATAATCTGGGATTTCCCCAGTGTATATTTTTTCCTTGCTTAGAGTATTTGCAATTAGAAGTCTCCATCTCAATGGGATAATTAAAAAATAATTTACCACTTGGAAAGAATAGGTCTCTTCAGGCAAACTGCACTGCTATTGGTTAATTATTACTAATTTTTGGTTATCTGATACGGTTCTTCCTGACCTGACATCTGCATAATGTAGAAGCTAATGAGAACAGAAATTAAGCCTGGTAGTTGACATGTCCTCTATTCAATTTGAGAGAGTAACATGGAAAGAGATTAAAAATAAAATTGTCAAAGTGGGACTTCAGCATTACTGGCAACTTTGTGATGCACCAAATTTTTATATAGATGGATAGATATGTGGAGAGAGAAAGGCACGCGTGTGATTTAGCAACTTTCAGTTGATTTTTGTCCTGCTAGCTGAAATACTGACCACAAAACATGAATATTGCCATGTACTCTGGGTAACCTTAACACCTAGTTGTTGTGGGACTTGCCATAAAATCAAAATTTTCTTCTTTCTTTGCAATAAATTAAGTTTTTACTTTTGCAGTTCTTAAGGATATATTTCCATTGCATATCGTCCTGTCTTTTACATTTTTAATGTATCTGAGTATCATTTCCATTTACAAACTGCAATGTTGTCACTCTCCTGTTTGCTCTGCTTGGTTGGAGAGGTGAGGCCCTGCTGCCACTTGTGAGAATCACTCCTTTTGCACCACGCTGGTTCTTGTCTGATCTTACACCCAGGGGGTTTTCTACACCTCTCCTGGCCACAGAATGTTTATTTTTATGTCAAAGCTGGAACTATTAAAGGGGCTTATTTTGAGACATGGTGGGATGTGAACACTCTGGGATGTGATAGTGTTTAGAGTCACAGAACCATAGAATGGTTTGGGTTGGAAGGGACCTTAAAGGTCATTTGGCATGAGCAGGGACACCTCCCACTAGAGCAGGTTGCTCAGAGCTCCATCAGTGACCTTGAATGCTTGAGGATGGGACATCCACAACTTCTCTGGGCAGCCAGTGCCTCACCACCGTCACAGGGAAAAATTTCTCCCGTGTGTGTAATCTAACCCTTCCCTCTGGCAGTTTAACCCGTTTCCTCTTGTCCTATCACACTCCATGCCCTTGTCAAAAGTCCCTTTAAGGTAGTGGAAGGTGCTCTGAAGTCTCAGTGATACCTCCTGAGGATAGGTGCTCCAGCCCCTGATCATATTTGTGACCTCCTCTAGACTCGTTCCAACAGAATATTTCATACTTCAAAATATTCTGTGTTTTAGCATCATGAAAAGTAGCACATAAATTTGGGCAAAAGGAGAAGACAATCCTTCAGTTGTTAATGCAAATTAAAACTGGCTTATGGGCACAGAGAGGCAAATGGCATAAATAATGGTATGTAATAAACTGTGATTGTTTTAAAGCAAATAAAGGTGAGATACATGACAGGACCATTACAGAAATACTGATCTGATGTTCACCTTGGGTCTTGCAGCTCTTACACAGTGGTAAAAGGTTGTTTTATTTGGATAAGACCAAGTTATTCCAATTACCTGTGGACATGAACATGCATATTCAGAGACAAAAGGCCACCTAACACATTTTGGAGGTAGTTAACCTGTGTGGTTGTGGTCTTTATTGATCCAGAAGCATTATTCCATTTTTAAAAAATGCTCCATTTTGCTTTTGTTGACAGCAGAGGAATAGAATAATGTTAAACTTGGAATTTTTCTTAGTGAGAAAATAGCTGTATCCCAATTGAGGGAATTATGATAAATGAGCAAAATCTGCTCCCATCTCAAAAACAAAACATTTTTTTTTCTATTCAGAAGGCACACAGCTCACGAAATATGACGACAGATGCAAACAAGCAAGTTACAAAGCCCTTACAATAAGATTGCAGCAGAACTTTTGAAAAAGGGGGAGGGCAGCATACGAGCCAAAGCCATCTGTCTCTGTTACTGAGCATTCCTTCCCTTGGAGAGCATAATTATGGGTCTGGCTTTTCTGTTGCAGGATTTTTATACCAAATTGTTGCTAAGAAAAATAGAATTGATCCAAAATAAGGTGAAACTGACTTGTGCTACTATATATTCCTTGGACTGTGGCCATGGAGTTGTAATTTCCATTGCTGTTCTACACCTCTGCAGTGCCACTTGGGTAGAATAGTGGAATCTGTGGTAATGGCTTACTGACCTTGTGGCTTGTCATTAAAAAAAGCCTTATCAGGAACAGAATTTATTATGTTGGAACAATTTCTTTTAGGGGTGACAGGTAAATTCTCAGTATGCTGTGTTAAGTGATAAATTGTTTCTGGGCTTGCTAAAGATTAATTATATCTTTTAAATAAAATTGAAACAGCAACTGAATTTTATTTCTTGTAAGGGGGAGATTGAGTAAATATTCATATTTAACTTAGAATTCTGGAATGTAATTTTTAATCTGTTTTTAGATAAAATATTACTGTTTAGAATAATGCACACTAGTATATGTGAATCAATCAAATTACCCATCTCTTGTTCCATTTAGTCATAAGTGACTTATTAAATAAAAAAAGTTTTCAGCCTTTGTATTGTAGTAGAACTGCATCAGATCATTTTTACTTGGACCACAGCTGACTTACAGTCCTGTCCCAAAGTTAAGACAGGTGGTGTAGAAGAATTTAGCACTGCTGTGTGCAAGCTATTGTATTGCTTATGTAATTTCACAAATTTAAAAAATGAGGTTTCTAAAATAAATACAATGTGGAACAGAATCATCTTGAGTGGAAATAAGATTGCTTTTATCTCCTCATATTGGCTCTGAACTTAGTTTCATGATGGAGGTGGTGTCAGGTATGGAAGTGGTACTGAGATGTGTCTTGGCACAAAAAGTAATAATGCAGTTAAGGGAAACATTAGGAGGAATGAATTACAATGATCTTTAAATGCTTCGTACTTGGAGAACTTGAGAACATTCAGCATGTTATTAAAAAATAAAGAAGTTGGTTTATATTTTGTATGTCCCTCTGCATAACTCTGTCATTGATCTTCCAGAGGCACATCCCTCTCCTGCTGGCAACGTGCAGTCTGCACCCTGTTGTGGTTTGCTATTCCTGAGCTTTAATGGGATATCCATGAGGATCCTGCTCCTTGAAATAATAATATTTATCTTCTTAAATTCTTGTCAAGCGTTTTAGGAAGGTCAGATTTGCCATCAGTTAGCTTAGCAGCTTTTTACCAGCTTACAGCCATGTAGCCTCTGTGCACATGTTTGCTGCTTTCCCTACTGTGCTAGAGGAAAAGTGAGCCCAAGAAGGTGAGGTAGGAGGGAGAATTGGAGGCTCCTAAACTATAAATTAACTCCCAGTTGTCTCAGATCCAGTATCAGGCGCTTCCTGACTTTAGGTGGCCAAGTATCTTTTTATTGGTGGTATGGAAAATCTCTCTTTTCTCCTTGTACTCTTAGAAGCAGTTGGCTCTATGAAATCTAGAATTGTCTTTAGTCTGTATTTTAAATACTTGCACAGAAGTTTGGCTCTGAAGCAGTTTCCCAGGTTTGTTTCTGTCCAGTCCCTCCTTTGGTCTTGCCTTAACGAGGTTCAGCTTTAATGTCCTTGTTCCCTTACAGTGAACAGGCAGATGCCAGTGACCTGCAGCCTTCCTTTTCCTAAAGTGTCGTGGTGCTTTGGGTAGCATCTGATTTTCTGTTCTCTTCCAGTCTTCCAGCAGCAGATGCTTATTTTAAAAACAAATATTAATACATTAGTATGCAATGCTCAGAGCGGCAATTTGAGAATACAGTTAATATGATTTTCCTGTTCTGTAACACTTGTTTTTCTTGTATGCAAACTCTGGTGGAGCAACTGTGACAGTCTTCTCAGTTGAAGTTTGAATATTAATTTTGCATTGGCTATAGGGGCTGATACCAACGAGGACTTTAATGAGGCTGGCACTCAAAAGCATTCATGTGTAACTGGTGCTGTCTTGAGAAAAGATGAAAACACTCTCTAGTCACCAAGGGGCAGCTGAAGTCGAAGCGCAGCTTACCAGCTTTTATTGTTTCCTTGACTGTCTCTTCTACTTGGTTTTTCTCAGCTCAGTTGATGTTCTACATGAATGTGCAGGGCTTCTTGCGTTCTCTATTTAAGATTTTCCTATTAATTTACCACTTCATCTTTTTTTTAAAAAAAGCCAAGACTAAACAATTTCAGAATCAAGCGTCAGGCAGCTCCTGAGATCAGAGAATTTGGATAACAAATGCTATAGGGAATGGAGGATAATTGTCATGTAGCTTCTGCTTGCTGACAGAAAACAAAGTCTTCTCTGTAAGACAAATCAGTGAGGATATTTGGATACCCTACCACATCCCATGCAATGAGGAATGAATTGTTTGAGATGATAGTTATTGTGGTTTTGCACAATGTCTGTGTTGCACAATTTCTGTCTGGTGTTAACTTAGAAGATAAATTGATGCTTAGCAGTGAGTTGCATTCTTTAACAGTACGTTTAATGCTTTGGTGTCAGTTTTCACAACAGGTTTTTTTTTATCTTGAAGGTATATAGCTATTAATATTCACAAGTGTTCTTTAAAAAAGAAACACCAAAACCCCCCACACCTGTAAACTCCAGTACTGTTCTTAAAGGATCTTTGGCAGAATTTGGCCAAGAGGCTTTCAGTCCTGGAGCTATAAGTTTAAGTGCATTAGTAGGTTGCTTTTTTTTTTTTTAAAGGATTAATTGGACAGATTTTCAATCTAGCCTGTTAAGGAAACTGGGGCAAGTTCTGCTTGCTTTCTGCCATCAGTAATTCCTTGTGGTTACTGAAGCTGCTTATCTGGAGAGAAACACTAACAGAATTTGGTCTGTTATGGATAAGCAGTAAAAAGTAAAATAACTGAGTCATAGGAAAATGTGTGTGCTCTGTGGACAGATGCAGTGAAAACTGTTGGGGGCACATTTGAGTGGGAAAAGGACAGTATTTGCATGGTGTTGTCAACACATTTCCTAATGGCATTTGGGGGAGCTGATTCTTACTCTGCTGAAGCTGTAGTGTAGTGATGCTCTGGTTGGCTATGGCAGTGCTTGGGAGAAAACTGAAGACTTGAATCCTTCAGAAATCTGTGAAAGGATTCTCAGTTTGAGAAACACAGGTTGAAGGATTTTCTGCATGTTTTGCAGTGTGTATTGATTTCCTGCTCTGCACCTGAAATATGAAATGTGAGGTAATTTCCTAGTTACATGGAGTATTGGACTAAATCCAGAGGGGAACAGATGACTGCCAGTGGAGCAGAACTGGTGTGTACTGTAACATGTGTCTTGTTCTGTACAGACAGGCAGGTGAGCGATCTGCTGGAGTGACTTAGGAGAAGAGGAGTCGAGGGAGTGGATTAAAGCCACCAGCTCTGCTTGTAACTTGTGCTACTTGGGGGAAATCACTTCAACTTGGAGTGAAATACTGCTTTCATTAATTCAGACATAAACTTCTACTGGTTTCAGTGGGATGTGTTTTCCTCCTCTGCAGTTTCTTGTGTTTTCTTTCAGATATAAGACACAGGTGGGGAAAAAAAAAATATCATATTGAATATCATCAATGTTATTACAGTTCTGCCAGCAGAGAAGCAAGCAAATAAAACCTATTGTGGCTGCATGTATAACAGGTTTTCCTTATACTGATGCTTTCCTTGGTTATTGAACAATTTTGCATTTTCTCATTTCCATATCTTAAAATCTGTTTTTTTAATGACATTTTATTGACTTGGTACATTTAAAAACATATGGTTTTTGGCAAATTTACCCGTGGTGCTTGCACATCCAACATTATTGTACTTCTGTGACTCTTTCGTCCACTGGAAAAAACTCCACCCAAGAACTGAAACGGTCTTAGGAAATACATGTAGAAAATTGCTTAATGCTATAAATATATAATTAGTCTTGCCAACCATCAGAAAAAAAAATCCATTTCAATACATTGTAATCTCTACAATTATTTCCAGATTATGACATGATAAACAATTGTCTTGGGTTCCACAAATTAAAGCATACCCAAGAAATGGCTGTTGGTAATGGTTGAATAATTGCTAGTGGTGAAGGGTGGACCTTTCCTCTAGGTTAATCTTAGAGGAGCTTATATGAATTTATAAATAAAGCTCTTCCTTCTCTGCTCTCCTCCCAACCTGCAGTGCAGTCTGTGCAAGTCCAACTGGTCTTTCTTCTGCTGTTACATGTCTGTTTTTAGGCTCTAGCTGGAGTTTGCAGCATGCAAAAGTGCTTTTAATTTTTCAGAGTTGGAAGAACAGATAGAGAGGAGAAGTTTCAGGTGCCAATCTCCAAATTTTGAGAGTGAAAATAGAGATAGCTATTACCAAGGAATGAAACCATTGTCTAATTTTCCATAATCTAATAGCTTTCAGTCACTGCTAGCTATGGCCTGATTTGAACAACCCACATAATAGTGAGTAATTATGTATAGGATTATTCAGTATATGCTAAACATTAATTGTCATATTTGGAATGAAACAATGGGATCATTGCTCGCACGCCAGAGAAGAATGTCAGCAGTTTGTATTTCAGCATGAGAATACGCTGGGAATTAGTCCATTGCTAATGAAAGCAAAGTGGACAGATTTCTAGTTTTAATAAAAGGCTGTTGAGGATCTTCTCTCACTTGTTGGTTTTTTTGAACTTCAAAGGAAAACTTCTTTGCTAAGAATATGTGTTTGAACTTTATCTTTATTTTTAACGTAAAGTTAAAATCAACACTGCCAGCATTCTAACATTTCTAATAAAAGGTAGAATGTAGTGTCATTATATATTTAATTATAAGTGATTCATTGTATTATAGGTGAAATGTGTGTTTATTTCAGAGACTGAGTATGTAGCAAGGAGGAGAAATAGTGGCCAAGAAACTTCTTATAAGGCAGAACAAGGTCTCATCCCCAGCCCCTTTTTTCCAGCATGCTTTTTATGGTTCATTAAGGCAGCTGCTTTCCTATAATCGTGGCTATACAGAAAATCAGAAGCGGCTTCAAATGCTTTGGGGAAAAAGCAAAGCTGTGAATTCTGTAGATTATGAAGACCCTTAGTCAGTGACGCACCACTTTGTCACTTTGTTGGCTGTAGATACTTGAGTAAAGAAGAAATTATTATTTAATATGCGCATGTGGTTGTTGCGCATGCTGTGGTCTCTGTTCATGAGCTTACTGGGGCTGGCTGCTGCAAAGACACCTCTACCACATGTGGCACCACCTGAGTCTGAGTGCAGAACTTAGGTTTCTGTAAAGGGCTTTCAGGTAAACAGGTATTTTCTTTCCAAGTGCTTCTTAGGAGTAGTATCTCCTGAGGAGGACTGTGCTGAAAACCTTCTGTGTGGTGGCGGTAACTGTCATTTTGGGAAAGGGTTTGAAGTATTCCACCATTCCTAGTGGTGTTTAAATGGTTTTTGCCTTCAACTATGTCATCTGGAGGGAAAATTTGTGTAAGTATGTCTTACTGTGCTCTGTGACAAAGGTATAAAAGTACTCCCTACTCAGGTGAGTTTGCTATCTGTTAGTTGTAGGGAAATGAAAAGAAAATCTATGAATGAAATTAGTGGCTTTCTATTTTTTTCTAACTTAAAGATTAATCTCTTTGAATTGATAACATACTACTTCACAGAGAAGAGCTTAGTTTTTTTGAATCCAAGTCCTTAGTTTTGGATGTGTGTTTTATGTAAGTATTCTTCATTTCAAACTATGACTATGATACAGCCATCTATTGGACTTAGTGTGCAGCAATCCCATGCAATGCTGGAGTTCTTTGATGTGCAAGTTTTAAGAATAAGAGATTAATCTCACTCTCTGGTAGATGAAGAGATTTATTTTTCATCTTTTTATGAAACCTCATCCGGAAATCATTCAAGTCTATGGAAATCATCCTATTTACTTCAATGGGAATTGAATGGGGAACATGATTTTTGTGGTCCGGTGTTTAAAAGAAAAAAAAAACCAACAAAAACTTTGCAGTAAAGTCATAATTGCATCCAGATGAGTTTCCCAAAGTGGTTATGAAGCAGCTGATGGAAACGCCTTGACATGACCAAATTCAGCATGCCACTTGTTTCTGTGTGTGGGAAAATCCGACACAATCTGGAAGTAATTAGTCTGGAACCAGCAGCACTCCCTGAGCAGTCCTTTTAAAAGGAGTTGCAAATAAAAAGGCTAGAAAATCCCTAATAATAGGTATATTATCCTTTATTTGTTGTGGAAGGTGTTTTTATCAGTAACATGACTTCCATTTTTTTTAGTGTGGTTTTGACCTGTGTCATGCTGTATGTGCAGCACACTATAATAATAATGTTTGTTTTCCTATCATTCAATTTTTTCTGTTCTTCTGTACATTATGCAGTCTTTTGGGCCAAAACCTATTTTTTCATTAATAACTGGGATGGTAGATTGGAATTTCTAAGCAATACTAGTTTGGTAATGTAGGCACAGGAGCCTTTGCTGTGGACAATCTTCTGTACTCTGGCTGGGTTCTCTTGTGTATTGGTGTTGAGGAAGTAAGAAATTTGAATAAAATTCTTAAGAATAAAACTAAGAAGAAACCCATTTAAACAGGGAAATGGAGATTAGTGCACACATAATGTTCAGCAGTGGGTTTGTTCCTTGTAGTGGTGCTCTGTCTGTGGTGATTCATTCTCAGGTGCAGCCGTCTCAGGGCAGAGCATCATCCTGCCTCTGATGGTGTTCAGTAGCAGCTGTTTAAGGAAGACAATAAAAAAACAGACAAAAAGCTAGTAAAAGCCCACTAGAATTATGTTCCCATCTTCAAAAATGAGCTGTAAATGTATCTCCCCAATTTAAGTGGAATTACTTGTGCTGTTTCAAGTAAGGGAAATATGAAGGCAGTGTGGCCCTGTATCTTTTCTTCTGTGATGTCAGTGCTGAACTGCTGAACTATTACTGCTTGACCAGAGACCCTGAAAAAATAGGATGGTGCAAAATAGAGAAGAAACTAAAAAATTTAAAGATCAGATTTTTTTGAGAGGCAGCATGTATAAGGATGGAAGCATTCTTTGGTATGCTTTTTAAAACAGCAGTAGTACATAGGAGGTGTATTTCTTAATGTGAAATGGGAAGAGGGAACAAAAGAGGAGTTTCAGAAAACTGTACTGATTGAAAACCAGCATGACATAATATACTCTCTAGCTTCTGAAATGGAGAAACAAAATTAACTTTTTCAGTTCTGTTACGACTAACTGAGCTGTAATGTAATATAGTAAATCTCTCAGTATTATGTAATAAAATTAGTCAAAAGATGACAAAAGCATAAACCTTACATTAATGAAAAAGCCTTGCAGGACTTGTATTTAAATTGGATTGTGCCTGTTTGATTTATGCTGGTGTGTAAGTACACTTGGCTCAAGTGTTTGTGGAAGCATGGACAGTAGCCTCTTATTCTGTGTTTGCTGTTCCTTTTCATTGGTTGCTTTTTTTTATCATTTGGAAATACATTACTAAATATTATAACAGCATTGTCATATATAGTAGTAGTAGTAGGGTAGTGGGAATAGCTAAGTCTGTTGTGCAGTGTGAGAATATAATTAGAAAGAAGCAAAAAGCCTTATTTTACTGCAGCATGGTAAATGGTAGAATTGCTAGATTTTCTTGAGCTCACTTGGCTCAGCTTTTAGATGCACATAAAACGCATCAGCAGCAAACTCTTCACTCAAGCAGTAGCAATGCATTTTAAGAGGAATCACTCCCTTGGTTTCATTTAGATTGCAGGCCAGTTTGGCATGTGTTGATACTTCAGAAAGAAAGATATATTCAAATACCCTTTTTTCCCCAACATAATTTCTGATGGTACCTCTAATGATGCTGTGGATTTAACGATGGTGGCGAGTTTATTCATGCATAACATGCATAAGCCTGCAAGCTGTGCAGACCTTGTTAGCAGCTTTTAAAACAGCCCCCCGAATCAGTTATGGAGATGAATATCTAATTTATAGATGTGAAAAATGAGAGGAAACAGAGGTGCCTCTTTATGTTCCAGATCAATTCCTTTCTTTCTGTCTGAGCCTTATTTTTGCTCCCTGCTTCTGTCTGCTGGTAGAAACACCCCTTGATGCTTCATCAGTATATTGTTTTCAGCTGCAGCATGCAAATACTGTCAGTGTTTTCTTATCCAAAACCACTAGAATGTAGCCCTTCCCTATTTCCATTCAACTTGACGGATGTGTTTGAAACGTCTGTCTTGAACAAAAAAATGCACAGATATGGGAAGCTGCTCTCTAGCACAAGTTGTAAAGAAAGTAGCATAATGCTGTGGGAAGGATTAAAGAAGCACATTAAAATTGAGCTTTTCTTTGCAAAATGAAGTCAGTTTAAATGAGGCAAAGGAAAGGGTTGAATATAAGCAAACATGATGCTAACTGCTCTGGAATGAAATAGCATGGACTGGGGGCACAGTTATAGTCCTGCTTTCAGAATGCTGTTTGCCTCCAGCACTATTCCTGGATTGATTCCTGCCTTGCACTCCAGCCAGGCCAGGAGGCTCCGTGCTGTAGTAACGGAGTGATTAGGACTGCGCCCTGTTCCCTGGTGGTGTGGGATGTCTGTCATCACATTGTCTGCTGTGGAAGGTACATCTGTCCTGTCCTGTCCTGTCTCTGGGGCTGCATCTTCTGTGGAGCAAATCCCTGACTGGCCATTGGGCGCTGCCAGGCCTGCAGGAGGTGGGGACCCTGTGTCCCAGTTGCTCGGTGTGGTGTGATGTGGCAGAGTGTGCTGGTCAGCATGGCCGGTGTGCCAGTCGGTGTAGTTTGGTGTGCCGGTCGGTGTGGTTTGGTGTGGTTCGTTGTGCTGCTTGGTGTGGTTTGGTGTGCCGGTCAGCATGGCCAGTGTGCCGGTCAGTGTGGTTTGTTGTGCTGCTTGGTGTGGTTTGCTGTGTTAGTTGGTGTGGTTTGGTGTGCCGGACAGCATGCCCTGGCACAGCCTGTCCTCGTGTCACCTGCCACCTGCAAGGCGTTACCTGAGTGGGAGCAGGTGGGAGGCAGCGTCTGTCTGACAAGGCTTTCTTGAGTGCTGCAGGGATGAGGTAATGTTGCAGGACTTAATGGGATGCACGTGACTCAAGTTGCTGATACCAATACACTGATTTATGTGGTGATGGATCTGACAGGCACCAAGTCTCCTTTGAGCCCTCCACCCTGGCCTGCATTACAGAGATGCAACGAGGTAACGCTCATCCCGTTGTGGTTTCAGTCCACCCACATGCACCATATGTATAATTTTTCCATAATGGATGACTGTAGGGATATATATGATCTCAATTTAAGACAGTTGCACGTACTCTTATTTTTCACATACAACTGTTTAGCGATATAATTTATCTAACTAAAACTAGTTGTTGAACACCCAAGCAAAGCTAATGGTTGCATTGTTGGAATGCATCATGTGATGTTTATTTAATGAGAGTCCTGATATCTATCTTACTTTTCAGTTTCTCAGTTCCTATCTTACTTTCTGTTTCTCAGTTCCACTGGATATCTTGTGTTTGTTAACATAAATGCTTTTACAGGAATTTTTGATAAGTATGAGGATATTGTTTGCATTCCAAGTTAAAGATAATGGTCGGCTTTTCAGAAGGTCCCATTGTTGGGTGACTCTCATCTCATTTAAGTTGGTGGTAAATCCTTCATTAGTATCAAAACTATAACAGTTTAGGGAGCACACAAGCAGTTTCGGAAATGATGTTCTAAGAAGTTATCTGCTTGCAGGACTGACAGGATAACAAGCTCATTGCTTCTGTTACAATGCTAGAATTTGGCTATTTACATAATACAGAGCAGTAACAATTCAATTTACAATTCACAAATAAGCATTTCAAATAGTGGTTTCAGACATGACTGAAGTTTGTGAAAGCTTCTCAAATAAATTGAAGGTTTTGAGCACATTTTGTTTATATTGGGAAACTGAAATTATATTCGGACGCCCAAGCCTGAAAACAAGAGTGTAATTTGGCATTCGTGTGTAAATGCTTCCTGAACAAGGGAAATACTGATACAATTGGGTGTTTAGTTGTGCATGTAATAGATACTAACTTGGTCATTCTCTACTTGCATTGTAAACTTGCTAGTTTTGTTAATTGGTTGGCTATAAAGAGAAAAGACTCCAGTTTAGAGGGATTCAGGATAAACTTTTTAGTTTTTTAATCAATATTTAAGGGTAGTGCTGGTACCAAAGAAGCCCTGCTTGTTTTAGAGCTGTAATAAACCCTGCTAGGTTTGAAAAGTCGTCCTGTTTAGTTGTGCACTTCTTGCAACTGAGAAATGTTGCTGGAGTTTTTCCCCTGGGTTGCTGTGCTGGTCTTTCAGTTTAAAGTGCGATAAAGCACAGGGTGGGGCCTGGGAAGCATTTGGTGCTGGTGCTCCTGGGCTGCAAGGAGGTGTCTCCCAGCCACAGGATTGTGGTGTTCCCCAGTGCCAGGGGAGCTGTGTGAAGATGAATGTAGGAGTAGTGGCAGATGTGCTGACTGAAGAGCTGCATCAGGAGATGCAGAGCTGAGAGAGAGAGATAGATGGTGAAGTCACGTATGATGTCTGTGATAAACATGATAAAAACTTGCTGAGGAGCAACTTGGATTACAAAGAACTTTCTGCCTCTTTCATGTCTCACAATAATTAAATGGTCCATTTTTATTCAACTTCTTTCAAATGGGGTTCTAATTAAGCAATAACTAATGAAATATGAGATTAAGCAGCAGCAGATCTCTGGTGGGCAGAGACGTGCCCAGGGCAAAGTTTAAAACAGTTTTGTAAAACTTGTGTTTGAAACAAAGCAAAAATATTTATTACTGAAGCAGGAGACAGATTCTGTGAGTGTAAATGCAGATTGGATTAATTTTCTTAGTGTTATGCTGAACTGAAAGAACATAAAATTCAATATGTATTCCTTTTAATGTGGTTGCGATATCATCGCCGCAAATTTAAAAAAAATGGGTCTGTAACCAGATAAGAAGATGCTATCAGGCACTTCTAATTTTAATTAAGGTTCAACCTATTGGAGGAATATATATTTAAAGAATTAATTAAAATGCTGTTCACTATGTAAGAGATATCAGTATAGGAAATTAGCTAATTGCAGTATCATAGGGAATCTGTGCTTTGCAAGATGTTTCATGATGAAAGCATCTTCATGTGGATGAGAGGGATATTTTGGGGGAAGCCAGGAGATGATGACAATGACCTTCTTTCTGGGTTAGTTTGAGTAAAAGTGGTCACTGGGCTTGCTGCATCTGTGCATGTCAAACAATGTTATTTCAGTTTTTGTTTTTCTTTGGGGTGGGTTGCTGGCACACATGCTCAAAATACTTGAGCTAATTGGACATAATTTGATTGCATCATGGTAATCCTGTCTCCTGCAAGAAAGGCTTTTGAGGTGGTGAAGATACCTCTAAAGACTGGAGTCTTTCAATGCTATCATTCTTGATAACCTTTTTATTGCTGCAAGTTTGTGCAAAGGTGCTGCTGGAGCTCCTCAAAGATCAAATCGTGCTTTATTTAATATTTTCATTAGCAGCCTTTACAGAAGAATTAAAAGCTTGCTAAATAAATTTGCCAACTCCAAAGCTGAGCGAGACACTGGCAAGGCGGAGGAGGGCTGGATTATTAAGTGAGAAGAACTGCTTTCCTCTGCCATTAATTGGTTTCAGGAGAATGTCATGTGCTTAAGGATGGATGATATGAATTCCTTCTATAAGCTCAACATCACCATTTGGGAGCAGTAAAGAATGAAGGTGTCCTATCTGTACTTAGGAAGATGAGTTTAAACAGCCACAGGTCAAGGAAGGGTAATGAGGATAATGGTGGATGGATCAGCCAGCATTTTACCAGTAACCTGGAAGAGCTTGGCTTCAGCCTAGAAAAACATAAGCTGAGAGGAACTAGGATTGTTTTCCGTATGTTTATGGTAGAAAAAAACCCCGAGCAAACCACAATTATTTAAGCTAAAGGATGGCTTTAGAAGGCTGCATGGGGTGTGATTATGGACTCTGCTTCATCTGGCAGGCAGGTCATTTCTCAGCCTTTTTGGTGCTTCCTTGGGCACGGTGCCTTGTGGATTTGCTAGTTTTGGCAAACCTCAAGGTCAAGTGTTGTAAGTGTCTCCCCCACAGAGCACATTTATTGAGAGCTTGTTTTAAATTATTTCTTTGAAAAGAAAGAACAAAGCTTCTAGGGAGAAGTACTTAAAAAGGGAACTTAATGCATAGGCAGCCCTGTCTTCTTTAAGAATTTAGTGCTGCTCTTGGTGGGTGTGTGGATGCGCCAGACATCTTCCAACACCTCTGAGTAGGTGCCAGTCTGTCAGATTAGCTCAACTAAAATAAACCTTTCTCCCACTCCCTGCCTGCTATCAGCCCTTTGAGAGAGAATTGCCTTTTAAAATGTACTGGCGTGTTTGCTGGGCTTTTATTCTGTGGTTTTAAGCTAGTTTTGAAATGAGCAGAGAGGAGGTGAAAAATGTTGGGCGCTTTTAACACTTTAGTTTAATAATCTCATCCTTTGAGCCTGGTTGTGGAGAGGTGGCTTATCTTGAGCTGTTCTCTCCTTTCCTTGCCTGTTTTCCACGAGAATATCTCCTATTGTGTTAATCCAATAACCCTTATTAATAGGTCAGTGTGGAGTATTAATGAGCTTTTTACACTGTGGTTATAAATGTCACACTTGCTTCTAAGAGTAGGAGTGGGAAATAGAAAATACTGCCTGGATTTCTTCTCTTATTTTTGACAGCGTGTAACAGTTGATATGATTTAAAAAAAAAAAAGGCAAAAAAAAAAGCTTTGATCAATCAGAGCCTTTTAGCTTTTGTTATTTAAAATGCAGTCCTAAGGACCAAGCATTGTAGCACTTGCCTTCATAAACACCTGCTTTAGGAAAGTTAAAAAAATAGACATTTGCTGCGAAATAGATGTGTCTGTAACGAGAGAAATTTGCAGGGCAACCTGCAAGTAAGAGTTGAGAGTTTTTGTGTCTTGTGAACCCACAGTATGTTCACTTGGCTGCGATGAACCTCTGCTTGCTGCACAGCAGAGTTTTGTCACCTCTTCCAAAAGCAGCAGAATTAGTGCTGACAGAGGTATAAATGTGGCAGGCTTGGCTTATACCAGGAATGGCCGGTATGATTGACTTGGTGTAACGTGTCCAAGTCTCCATATGGGTGGCAGGTCTAAGAAAACATATTGTACAGCCCAGAAAACAGCATAGTGAGAAAGGGACACCGCGGTTCATAGAAGGGAGGTGGTGGCACCTCTCCAAGGCTCCCACTCCTGCCTCCTTGCCAGTCTGAATTGCAGAGCTCCCCAGAAATGTCATCCTTCAGAGTTTCTACAGTTTCATTTCCTCCAGCAGCAACTGCTCCAGCACAGCGTTGCTGCTGGCAAGGCGAGGTAGCCCTGGTGCTGTCAATTCTATTCCGTTTTCAGCCGCAGCTACCTTAGTAAACAAAGGGCTGAACATCTGCAGTTTTGCTTTATCAAATGGTCCTCTAATGCTACAAACAAAGAAAAGGGAAGCTGAAGACATTTGAAAGTAGCTTAATAAATTAGTATTAGTATTGTAATTTGCTCACTCTTTACTTTTGGCTGCTTAGCAAAAATTGCTTGGAAGACCTATTAATTTTATCATGAGAACGATGATGCTGTATACAGAAAAATATCTGGCCATATGCTTGTATCTTTATTTTAAAGGACAAAGATTAATGAAATGTAATTTAAAAGGAAAAATACTTTATTATTATACATTTTGCTGTCAAAATGGAGAATAGATTTTAGAGCACTAATGTTGCCATTTGCACTATGGCTATGTATGAAATATGAGGTTTTTAGAGATCAGGGTAAGTGTCATGTAAAGAGTATTCTTAAATGGCAGAGTAAATATCACAAATTATGCAGTGTTAGACAATCTGATGTGGACTTGCATGGATTTTGGTATTGTGTAGCTGACTTCATATCTGGTTAGTACATTCCACATTCCTCTGGCATGTTGTGCTGATTCCTTCTATTGCTGCTACAGCTGAGCCAAAAATTACTGGTCTCTTTCAAGCTGATTAGAAGAACATTTAAAAATCATTAGTAAAGGAAGAATGTTACAAAAAAGGCCTTACAAAGCACATTTTTTAAAAATACTGTTTGGGCCACAGAATATTTTCAGTTTTTTAAAATAAAGTCGGAATGTTGTCTAAGTTGGAATGTAAGTGTAAGTTGATCACTGTGGTTGGAGGAGTGGGCAGAAGTGGTGTTTGTTTTTCTTTTCCTGCTAGTTTTCTTCTAATATGAAATACCTGCAATTAACACTGTCGCTTTTCCCCATACAGGAAATACTGGGTTTTTTTCTAGGCAGGTACAATGGTTACTCCTGCAAAACCATTGATTTAACACCAAATACCCCCAGCACTTTGCAGTGTTCAAGGAGCCTGCATCATCAGCGTATAATCGCATGCCACAGGCATTAACTAGTGAGTGGTTTTTTTTTTTTTTTACCATGAGAGTAATAGTCAAATCTGGGTCAGCTCCCAGAAGAATAAGAGTTTAAAGGTCTTGGACAACTTCCTAGTGCCCACGTATGAATCGGCCGCTTCCCTGTTGTGCTTCAGTGGTTCAGGGAAACACTGGCAGTTTTTCATGTGCTGAGTCCTGTGCTGAGGTTGCTCATCCGTGGGCTTTCTGCTCTCCTTTGAAAGAGAGAGATGTTTCAGGCTGGCAGGCAGCATCTTGGGACTGATAACAGAGCTGCTTTTAGATGTCTGTTCTGCACATGAACAGGTGACCCTCTCATAAATTTGTCCTATTCAGTCATATCAGGTTGTTGGGATGCATAATGTCCTAAAATAACCCTGGTGCTCCTGTTAATTTTTCTGTTAATGGACCCAAAATAAAAGAAATAAATAATCTTGAAGAAGATGGGTCTTCTATGTTGGAAGTGTTTGAAAATGGCTGTGGGAGCTCAGGACCACTGCTTGTTCTCACTGCTATTGAGCCTGTACAGCATCTTTTTAGTACAGTGCTAACCTGCTCAGCCAGATGGTAAATGTCATAGAGATATCTTCATGTTTGTTTGGAGTTTTTTTCTCTGTAAGGTGAAGTAAACTTCAGTAAATCTCTCATCTGATCATGGAGAATAAATCTGATGTTGCTTTTGGGCATACTTATTCCATATCCTCTTTCTTACTTGTTTTCAGGACATAAGTGACACTAATTTGCACTTGTACAGTTCCTCTGTCTTGATTACCGAGCAGGCTGGATGATGTGGAGATTAGCGATGACATTTTGAAAGACCAAACGCTTGCCAGTGTCTTTAAAATTTTCTACTTTTCCTTCGTTGTATGATCAAGCCCTGGGGGAAGATGTCAGAGGCAGCTTCCTACAAACGTGAAAGCACTAGAAAACATGGTCCCTGGCTTGTTTGACAGGTGAAAGTTTATCCCAATGTTTATTTTTTGCAAAGGAAGCATTATTGACTGTCTGCTGACCAGACCTAGCACAGGTAAGAGCACCTGCTGGAGCTCTTTCTCAGCAGGGGAAAAATTGTTTTTTTCCCCTCCATAGTGGCATTTTAGGTGGTTGTGAGACATGGGAACAGATGCCTTGGCAGGTCTCCAAGCCCCCATTGACACCTAGCATGGTTTATTTCCCTATCCTCAGGAATTCTGCACAGACGTGTCCTAGATGGGTTCCTCTGCTGATGGTGATGCACCCAAGCATACCCAGACATGAGCTGCTTCTGTTTTAAGACATTTTCCTATTTGGCATCCTTAAACACCAGTTTATAGCAGCACTGGAGGTATTTCTGTGAACGACTGTGGGAGACTTCATTCATCACTCGCATATTGACTTGCAGACCTCAGAAAGATGTCTGTGTTGTGAGGATTTGACCTAGTAACTTCTTAGAGCTGCTGAGCAAAACAGTAAGAAACATTTTGAAGAGCTAGATTTATTTTCTTCTCCTGAGAATATTGCCACAGAAATCTTTGCATCAGTCAATTCCTGCAAAAATTTTGCATAATCCAAACCAGGCTTTTGTTAATACTTCACTAGTATCCTTTCAACCCGCTGAATGCGTTTTAATTGATTTGGTGGGATTTTAAGGAGAATAAAGTTAGTCTTTATTAGCACAAAGGAGAACAGAGGTAATTTTACATTTTATTTTATCTAAATAAACCATCAGTATCTAATGCAGCAGTGAGTGCTTTCAGTAGTGTTAGGTATTCTGTGAAGGAAAAATAAAATACCTGTCAGAAATATGCTGATGACGGCAGCCTGCCCGGAGCTGAACTAATTGAAATAAAACCTCCCGAACTGGAATGGGTGCTGTTCATGCTCCTCGCCTCCCAAGCTGTATTTGCAGTGCAGGAGGCACTGCTGGGCTGTGGGGCTCCTGTCCTTTGCAGGAGGTGTCAACTGGGCCATGGCAATGGGGGCTGGAGCCTGGAGGAGCTCAAAGAGTGGGATTAGAAGAGTTTGCATCCTTTGACTGTGTACCGGATCACTGGATTGAAATCACTTTGATAGGTGCTTTTTGAGGATTTGGCAGGGTTGGTTGTTTTTTGATTTGTTTAGGGGTTTATTTGAAGTCTCTGAGACTGGGTTGCAAAGCTCCCTAGTTTTGCAGCAAAGCAACACCAGCATTGAGTTTAAAATGGATATTAAGACAATCCAATTTACACTGACTGTACCAGCAGGGTGCTCCTTCATGGGACACAGGATATCACCTTCAAATCCATATCAAAGAGAGACACTCTCTTCCCCTCCCTTCCCAAAGTAGTGTGGTTGCTTTGGGGACAAGATGTCTTTCTTGCATGAGCAGCTCCATAGGTCCTTTTGTCAGAATAGCTGAGTTTGTGAAAGTTTGGGTTTTTTTTTTCCTTTCAGCAAAACAAGGAAAGTCTTCCTGCAACATACAATAGCACCATTTTTCCTCTAATTAGCATCCTAGTATGATGTCTCTGTCCTTTCCTTCTCCCATCTCTAAGACCCTGCAAAGTTTTGATAAACCACTTTTTGCACTTCTAGTATTCTATGACTAAAATGGTGGAAGTGTTAAAGAAGTCAGTTGATAACACAGGGAAAATGGGTGGGAATTGTACTGCACAAAGGGCCATTTACTTCTGTGCAGAACATGTATTGAAAAACTGGAGAGGTCCTCAACTGGAGAGGTCCTCATCATAGCATTGGGTATGAAGTCATATAAGCAAAACCTTTAAAACTTATTTATAGGTAAAGCTTGGCATTAAATCAAATTTTCCATGCTTGAAAGATAAGCTGTTTATGTTTTGTTTTGTTTTTTTTTTTTTTTTTTTTTTTTTTTTTTTTAAAAGGGGAGGAAAGTAATAATTTTCAGATTTTGG
>VWZV01008136.1:397637-415694 GCA_013397155.1 Irena cyanogastra | reverse complement strand
TTTTTTTTTTTTTTTTTTTTTTTACAAAAAACATCCCTATTAGTTTTGTTCAAGTGTATTTGGCTCCTTTTAATGCCTCCGTCTGTACCCAAGGAACACTCTGATCAGTGCAGCTCTGTCCCTAGGCCAGCAGATAATGAAAGACGTGAGCATTTCCTAATAAACAAAGTAGTTGTTCTTTTTTTGAGCATAATTCAGTTCTCAGTAGTAGAAATGTGATTTTGTGGTACCTGCATCTCTCCTCCAAATTATCAGTAATTGATCTTGTTTATTTGGACTTTCTGAAATTCATATATGGAACACGGGAAATCAACAAGAGCAACTTCTTAGGAATATATTATTATCTTGTTTCCCCACACTTAACATCACATATCTGTAAGTTCAAGGAATAGTGGAGATTTCCAGGGAAAATATTTTGTGATGTGTCTGGCCTGGATTTAAGTGCAAACTCTTTAAGGAGGGTTCAGCACTATTCCACTGTGTATCAACAAGTGCAATTAGCAATGAAGAGGTTTTCACACGCATAACAGTCCTGTTTACTGAACTAACTCTCTCAGTGAGCTTTATTTAATTAACAAAGGGAAAAAAAAAAGAAAAAGAAGAATAGAAAGAGCTTAGAGATAGTGGTTGTCCTGCTGATACTCAACCTTTTTGATCCTTAAAGGTACTTACAAATTTTCCTGTAATCAAAAGCACCAAGGTGCTTAACTGGGAGAGGTGAGGGTCTGTCTGAGACAGCCGTGGTTGAGCTGGTGAGTTCTTACATGCAGGTCCATTGCTGTCTTTTTTTCCATTATCCAAGGAAATTGCATGAGGTCAGCAATTTACCTCCCCCAGTGATATTCTCCTGACTGCTTCATTTGGCTGCAAAGTGCTGAATTTCAGCAACCAGAAAAACTCCCAAGACCTGACAGTACTGTGGTGTTTTTCTTAATTTTTATTTTAGCATGCTGTATGTCATTTTCTGTATCAGGGAGAAATGAAAAGGTTTTTAGAGGATGAAGTAGGTTACATGCCATTAAGGAGTTCATAAGGTAAAATAATTGCTTTAAAGACATTAGGCAGAGGTTCTGTGTTATCAGCTAGTGCCGTAAAATTGTATTTACTCACTGGGTTAGCATTTCCCTGTATATGGCTTTCTTTCTGTTAATGAGCTCATGTTCCTCGTGGGCAGTAATTTATTCCATCAGGCTTTGGAAATAAGTGTCTTAATGTTTCTTGAGAAGATTACTGAAACCAGGTAAACAAACAAAATACCACTGATTCTGCACCTATCCACTCTCAAACTGTGTAGAAAATGAAAATAGTTTGAGGAGGACTGCAATGCAAATAACTTGTGTCCATTAAATGTAGCTTAAACAGGGAGTGAGCATATTATACACACAATCAGGAAGTGCATAGGGTTTACACAGGTTTGTATTTGGGATGTAATTCTGGAATAATGGTTAAAACATCATTTAAGTCCTCTGCTTTGTCAGCATTCCTTGGTAGAAGGGTTTACCTTTTAAAAAACTGTTACTTCTGTATTTCCTCACTGAATCCATGGAAAAACAACACGTAGGGAGGCCAAATTAACTCCACTTTACACACATAGACAGGTAGCTGAAGATGATATGTAAGGTAAGGAGGCTTTCTTGTACTGCCTGTTGAAGCTGCTGATGCTTGGTCTAGTAATTTAGGAAATTTTGTTAATATAACAGGCTCAGAGGTGGACAAAGGCTTAGATTTGCTGTGGCCTCCTGTGTGTAACCTAGCCTGAAAGATGCTGCTTCTCAGCCACGCCTGCATTATGTAAATACAACTGCTCGTGTGCATCTCAAAATTTATAAGTCCCTAGTTTTGATCTTACAGTAGTGAAAACAGATTTCATTACCTTTTTTGCAATCCTTGCAATAAAAGCAAGGCTTCAAGTTAAAACCCTAGAAAGTATTATTGTGAGGTGAGATGGGAAAGCAGAGTTTGTGGACACATCTTTTATCACAGCAGCACCTGCCGTGTCCAAGGACAATCACTTAAAATCATCAACCAGTTGAATTTGTATCCCATTAAAAATTGAAAGACTTGCAGTAAAATTATTTATTGTTCGTAATTACAAAAGAAAAAAAAGGACAAGAAAAAATATGAAACAAAACCGTTCCCTACATCCACAAAAACCATCTGTTCTCATGTGGAAAGCCAGTTTCCTAGTAGGCATTTATCAGGGACTAAGGCCACTGGAGGAAAGCGGTATTACATAAATTGGATGTGCAGTTCTGAGCTAAATAAATTTTTAAATATTTTGCATAAATTAGGGACATTAAATTATGCATAACGTGCATAATTTCATCCTTTTGTAAATGATGTTCCCACAGTTAGTGATTAAAGAACATGGTGCAGCCCCTCGAGTTTGAACAATTAGACCTTCCACAGCTCTGTCTATAGATAGATATTCCTTGAGCTCAGCCAGGGGACAGGAGCGTGCACTAGCACTTGGCTATGATCTGCTCCCTGTTTTTGATGACTTAAGAGGGCTGTTCAGGACAGAGTATCAGCCTATATGGACACTATCAACCAGCTTGAACAAGTCAGATTATTTAATTAGCCCTATTAAGATCCTTCTATTTTTATAACTTATTTATGAGTGTTCTTGCTAAGCTTAGGCGGTCCAGCTTCAGATATCAAAAAGATGCTTTCGGCTCATGTTGTTGATCTTGAGAGATTTTATACTGTGACTCCATTACATTTCATCCTAAGAAAACAAAAAGGGGCTCTGAAAAGCAGTTGAAGTTGGGAAATTCGCATCTGCAGGTTTCAGGCACAGGGCATTTATGATGTCCATGCATGATGGACATTTGCTTGGTTGCCAAAATGTGTATTGTATGCCTTTGCCTTAGACCATCAAAAATCCAGAGAATGTTTCTTTAACACCCATTTGAAGTGTCTTGGTTTCCTCCCAGGGGAGAAATGTTCCTCAGGCATCACGTTAAGACTACCGTGCTGTGAGTATCTTACTTGATGTCCTGTGCTGAGAAAACAAGGTGCTGCTTGTTTTGAGCATCTGCTTTGCCACCCTTTTACTGAGATCCATGTTCTGCTTTTATCTAGGTTTTTTGAGAGAAGCAGGCAATGGTTTGATGAAATAACTAGTACATTGAACATTCATGTTTACCAAAAGAAAAAACTTTTAAAGCAGTTGTGTCCAGAATTTAATACCTGTGTCATGGCTGTACCTTCAGAATGTTTGAAAGGGCTCTAATTTCATCACAGGGGTGGAAGTATTATCCACTACCCCAAAATTAAATTAATTTGCAAAGGAAAAAAAAAAAAGTAGAATTCTGATATCTGAATTCAGTCAATGAGCTTTTTATCTCTAATGGAACCACTCTGGGCTAATTTGGAAGATGAAAACTCCTCAGGTATGGAGTAACTTTATGCTTTGAAAAAAAAAAAATCACTGATGCTTAAGTGGTGGCTTGTGGCTTGAAGCTCTGGCTGTTCTGGTATCAGTAAAGAAACAGTTAATTTAAAACAAAGATCAGTTCCTAGGTGAGGCTGAAACAATATATGGATTTGGAAGTAAGGTTAAGGCATTTTGAAAGTGGAGGGTACCTGTGTGAATTATGGTTCTGCCTAAAACTATCTCAGACAAATGTGGTTTGGATAAATTGTGGCAGATGGCATCTGCCAGCTCACTTCTGAAGATCTTCTCCAACTTCAGCTGCAGGTGAATGTACAGAATTTCATCTCAGCAGGGATGTCTATATATATGCTTTAGTGCATTATGTCATCAGTAAATTTTTTTAATAGCAAATAAGCCTTTATTACTTTTGCTCTTGCTTTATTGCATTTGCTGCTCTACATTCAATATGTACAGCATTGGCACAAGATAGCTTGCATGCTTGCTAATGCATTAGCAGGAGAGATGGAAGCTGTGTTCCAAGACCATAATACTTTTGAATTTGGTACTGTTAAAGCCAGAAGGAAAAAAAAAAACAAAAAAACCCCCAAAAACAATCAAAAAACCCCAACAGTTGCTGCACATCAGGCTCTGGTAGAAATCTAGGAAATAACAGCTTATAAATGAAGCAAGTTTCTCACATAATCATAGAATATACTGAGTTCAAAGAACCCATCAGGATCATTGAGTCCAGCTCCTGGGCCTAGTTATGCAAGGTGCCAAGATGAAACAAAATTAACACAGTTTCCAAAGTACCAGGGTGTTTTTGGAGGCAGCTTTCAGGTTAAAACAGAACTGTGGGCAATTCAGAATAGCAATATAAATTTAAAAGGGGACAATGATAAAGAATGTAAAAGATACTGAGCATAGTATTTGAATATGGAGAGTACTGATTGAGTGAACTCTGCACATAGATTTAGGGAACACTGAAAAAATCCCACCCCTTGCTCCACAATTAAATATTAAATAGTACACAGAAATAACATGGAATTGAAAAACTGAGATAAATTTAATGTGGATTAATGTTATTTTGATAAACGTGTTGAATAAACTGCCTACTCTAGTAATCGCTTTGCCTGCATATACACCTGTCTAACTGAAGGGATTTATGATGGTGCTGGGGACCATTGCATGCAGCAACTGCAGCACCAGGATAAGCAGCAGTCTTGAAGAGATGGGCCTGACATGGAGAGGACCAGAAATTTATATGAACAGCCAAAGGAAAAAACACGCAGTTTAGTTTGAAAGCGATCTTTCGCTTGCCAAATTAATTTCAACATTATGTGGGTGGAGTAGAAGTTGCTGTAGAACCCGAGGAAGGTCTTGTACACTCCAGTGTGCCATTTTTTTGCATTGACATCACATGTGGTAAGAGGACACCAGCTCTCCTGCAAGCCTGACCTGGTTCCCTGAGGAAGACAGAGCCTCGTCCAGGTTTTCACACTTGCTGGTGGAAGGTGAAGTAGGAACAACTAGGATGATTTAGTGAAGTTGCTTTGAATTTGTACCCTACTGCCTCGAAGACAAAAATGTCACATGAAAAGTCATTTTACTTAAGACTGTCATACAATTATCTCTTCAAATGCCAACTTTTTTATACCTTTGTGACCTTGTGTGGCATCACTGGAGTTGGTACATACCATTACCAGGCACTTCTGGCTTAGGTGCCTCAGAAGGGAAAGCACTGAGTGTTATTTTACCTTTTTCACAACATAAATTTGGAGCCAACTGGGACAGAGGTTTTCAAATAGCTTAAAAATCCAACAAAAGCTGTTTGATTTTGTTACTGGAGAACTGCTGGCAAAGAACTAGGCTCTCCTGCCAGTGACCTAGTCACTAAGTGGGCTCAGAGGATCCCCCTGTGTGAGTGCAGACAAAGAACAGGTCTGTCCAGTTGCTCTGTATCGTTTTCCTTTCCCGCTCACTGCTTGGGAAGTTTTTTGTACATAATGAGGCTCCATATGCTCAGTCTTGGCATTCTTGCCCTTCCCTAGATTGGTACCTGACGGGACAACAGAGCAAAATAGTTTCCTTTGGTGCATTACACTGAGCTGAGCATTACACCCCCCCTTTGCGTGGATCCATTCAATGCTCCATGCAAAGGAGACACGGTTTGTATAAGGCGAGTAAGGAAGCACAGCGCTGCGCCTCCACTGCTCAGGAAACCGCAGGAGACGTTTTTGAAAGTGACATGTCAACAATTCCATGGTACATGGAGTTTGGAGAGGAACTTCCCTGGGAACATCTGGAGAATGAGGATGAAAAAAATGTGTGTTACTGGAAATTTTGGGTCCGTGCAGTTAGATGGATCCCTGGTAGGAGATTCATTTGCAGGCTCATTGCTGAAACCATTAGTCTCAGTGTTGGTCACTCTTTATCTCTCATTCTTTTTACTACTCTCAGGTAAACAGACAGGCCAAGCACCACTAAAATTCTCATAGAATTGAACTGCATTTGGTATACATTTCTTCTTGTCTGAGATACTGTCTGAAATATCAAGTATTTTTCATTTGCTATTTCTTTTAAAAAACCCCTGTATTTCAGAGGGTTGTAACTCCATGCCTTCCCTCCCTTTCATTGTTCACACTGTTCACTGTTGTGAAAACTTTTTTTCCAAGTAGTTAATAATAAGAAAACCTGCAAGCATAATACTGTTAACCTGAACACAGAGAGAGGTGAAGCTCATGACCTGAGAAGTAGTAGCTTCCGAGTGGGTTTCTTATCAGTGCACTGCAGAGGTGCAGCTTAATTTTGAAGTAGTTTTTCAACTTCATTCATGAATAAGACCAGTATTTGTCATAGTTAAGTTATGTATGAAAAGGTGGGTATTTTATTATTTTGTTTTTTCTTAGTTTTTAAAAGCTTGATACACGTAGCGTTGGATCAAGGCACACGCAAGACTGGCCAAAGGGCGTACAAAGCACTTTGGTTTTTAGTTGAAGAAACAGAATGATTATTGCAACAAAGAGTGGCTTGGGGTTTAAACATGAAATAGCTCATAGTTCAGCAGGAAGGCAGAAAGAAACATGTTACCTTACAGATTTACCAAGGAATTTCTGGATAACGGTGACAGTAATGGGCAGTATTCCTGACTGTAACAGCATTATACTGAACACACACTCATATATGCTTCAGAATAGCTGCATTCCTCATTTGTCTGCTCACCTTTGGGACCACAGTTTTTGAGACCTTGCTTTTATTGCCTTGGGTTTTGTCCTGCTCTCTTTTCTTGTGAAACTGCACTTTCAGCCCTTTTTCTTTTCAAAGCAGTTTCAAAGTGTTGTCTCTGTCTTCCTGCCCTTGTCTCCCAAATGCCTGTGAGCATCCATCACTATTTTTCTCTGTAATATACAGACCATGGATTCTGATAACCAAAAAACTATTCCTGAACTGTATCTACCCCCTTGGTTTGTAGAGCCTACCACTTTTTTTTTATTCTTTGTTAGGAATTTGATTATGCTTTCCTCTAGGGATTAGGGGGTTTTTAACACTTGTCAAAAGCTTCAGTCTCATGTATGTCATCAATTTGATTATTCTCATTTAAACTGGATTTCACCACTGTTGAATGGATATATCCAGACAGCTGATATTGCCCATTACTACACACATTTTTGTTTATTGAATATTGTTGTGGTTTACAGATTTAATAGACCCAACACTGGAAGTTCTGTGAGTTTTTGTAACCACTTTTTGATCTTCCTGATTTGCCAGGTTCAACATTATTTTATTGATACCAAAGTGAAAAATGACCTGTGCTTACACTTACAAGGATCTCAGATGAATGTTCTGACTGCTCAACACGGCAAGAAAATTCACTTTCACAGTCAACAAGTCATCTTACTCAGTAGAACACAAAAGTTAAATGGTCTGTAACTTCAATATTAGCAAGGAAAATACAGTACAAATTACTAAAAAATACTAAAATATAGAATTGTGGTCAGGTATCCCCACTACATTAATCGCAGCAGTAGCCTGAAATTTGAAACTTTTAATAAAAAGTTCTTAAATATAAATTATATGGCAAATGTACAGTACATTGCTTTGTCAGTCTTTTAATCCAGTGTTTTGCAGTAGAACAGCAACTGTTAAGTCTTTTCTTGTTTTCTTTAAAAAACAAAACAAACCCAAAAAACCCAACAAAACCCAAACCAGTCTTTCACGTCCCTCAGTATCATGAGTGTGAATGATCTGAATCTGGAATACCACTGTCTCTGTAGCTCCTGTTACTACTGCTTTCACTGTGGCTGTTCTTGTACAGATTCATGCCGTTAGGTGGGAAAATGGTGTGTATTACAAACTCCTCCTTGGACACTTGGTCACTGGTTATTGGTATCATCTGGAACGAAGTCTCCCTGATTTCCAAGATGGAGTTATCCTTCTTGGTTCCTGCTTCAGCATAGTCATCTTTTCTCCGGCGTCCCTTGCTGTAGGTGCAGTTCCGGGAGAACAGGGACCCGTTTCTGTGGACGTACCAGCAGACCAGGGCCAGCAGCCCTATGGCCACCAGTGCCACCACACCGCCGATGATGGCGGCCAAGGGCAAGCTGGAGTTTTTGTAAGGTTCTTTCTCCTGCTCTCGATTGAGGGTGGTAGTGGGGTTGTACATCTTTAGAGGTGCTGTCTCAGTCTCGATGCATTCGGGCGTTTCGTCGGAGAGATAGATGTTGCTGGTTTCCATGGGAACCATGCACACACGGTATGGTGACTCTGGTTCCAGAGCTGTGAGCAAATAGTCGTTTCTGTCGCCTGTAACTATAGTTTCAGTTATAGATCCAAAGGCAGGGCTGTGACCCATCTTGAGCCAGCTCAGTCTCAAAGCAGTCATTGGTAGTGCAACTTTCCATGAGATGTGAATAGTCTCCGTGCTTACAGATTTCACAAATATTGTAATGATTTTGCGTACCGGGCTTGCGGTGGTTCTGTAGTTTTTATTTAGGTTGGGAGTCTTGATGTCTGGTTGTTTGGTCACAGAAATGGGCCAGTGTCCCTGGGCTGGGTATAACGTGTTTGGTACTGCAGTAGTGATTTGGACGGTGCTTATCACGCTATCGTCCTTACAGTCAAACAGTTCTGCGCTGAGGTCTTTGATAGCCATTCCACGGACTTTTTCTGGTGCCTGACACATCAGTCCACGTACGTTCACTTTTAAAGGCAGTGATTGCAGCCAGTCACGTACCCATTTCATTTTGCACCCGCAGTGCCAAGGGTTGTTGCGAAGAAAAAGTTGAGTGATGTTGTCCAAATCATCAAAGACACCCTGAGGTAAATTGCTGAGATTGTTATTGGACATATCTAGTCGATACAATTGCCGTAAGTAAGAGAAAGCATTCGGTGGCACACGGTTGATGTGGTTTTCTTGGAGATAAAGCTTTCTTAGATTTGTTCCCGGCAAATTCACCGGTGCAGCTGTGAGTGAATTGCGGACCAATGACAATTCTGTAAGATTGACTAGATTCATGAAGACTTTGTCTCCTAATCCATGATTATTTAGAAGATTTCCATCTAAAACAAGGCGTTTTAGATTTGTAAGGTCTTGAAGGGACAGCTCAGAAATTGTGGAAATACGATTATCATCCAAGCGTAGCTCTTCTATGGTTTTAGGCAAACCCCAGGGAATGGTGCTAAGGTGATTTCGAGAGAGAAAAAGAAGTCTGAGATAGATGTTGTCCCGGAAAGCTCCGTCCTCAATGCTAACGGCAGAAACAGAATTATCATCCAAATGCAGTTCTTCCAGATACGGAATTTTTGAAAGTGAATCATAAGTAATGGTCCTTATATTGTTCTCCTGCAAATGCAGTTCCTTAATGTATTTAGGGAGGTTAGTGGGGAATTCATCTAGGCTGTTGCGGTATAAATATATTCTCTCCACCCTAAGCAAGTTCTTCAGTTCTGAAGGAATCCCAGCATTATTTATTTGATTGTTCTGAAGGAAGAGGGTAGTTGCATCCTCTGGGATTCCTGTAGGAATAGACGTCAAATCGCGATCATTACAATATATGAAACCCATATCACAGCGACATACTGAAGGGCATGGTTTGGCACTAACAGAGTAAGGTGCCATGTCAAGTAACAGCCCTATTTTAGTCCAAACTAGGAAGATGCTCCAGGTAACACTAATCATGGTCAGGAATGATGAGATTTCTATACAGTTCTGATCTTCCAACAATCTAAAAAAACCAAACAAACAAAATTATCCAGATCATCAGTGAAGAAACCACAATAAAAAAATCAACTTCAACATTATAGAAGACATCTGAAACACATATTAAACTAAAATTCAAGTGCATAGATGCATTTTACCCTCTTTTCCTTACATCAATAATTCTACTACTTGTACTAATTCAATTAACTAAATAGGTTATTCTGCACAGTGATTGAAAATAATATAATCAAGTATGCCTGATCTGTAAATTATTTTTCTCAAGCAACAAGACTCTTTCTAAGGATTCCTTCCCATTTCACGTGCACCAACAATATTTGTTCACAGATACCAGATAAGTACAGAACTGAAGTCACACCAGAGTTCAAGTAAATCATTCTGTATCTGAAAGATAAGAAGTAATTCCTAAGCCAGCTAACTTCCTCAGGAGCCCTTAAGTGAACTCTAAAACCCTTACCAAACCCACAAGTCTAGTGGTAGCTATTTCAGAAGTTCAAAAAAAAGCCCTAAAGGCAAAGCATAAAATGCAGACTAAAGAGTGAGAGCCAGTGAAGACTTTTTCTCAAGTCTTTCCCAGTATTCAACTTCACAGTGTGTAACTTACAAACACTGTGGACTACTTTGCTTGGTTTTTAAGCTTGAGTGTTCAGAAAGTTGAATGTCACAACTGGCAGGTAACTGGTAGAGCTATGGCTTTCTAGTTCACTGGATGAAATATTTCATTACATGCTTAATTTCATGTTTAAATATTTGTCATTCTCAAAAGTTGTCTTACTAAGTAGCACACTCATAAGAGTCAATTTGGCAGGTTTAACCACATTTTCCCATCTTATTAGTAGCATAGTATAAATTAACTCTTGAGACTGAGATTGTACTTCGCATTGGTAGTGTGTTTGTACACTGAGCTCAGGTAATTAGCATTTTTATAGCTTTTTAAGACAACATAATTCAATTACCATTGTAATTAGGGTTGTGAGAACTCCTGCAAGATGACCTATGCATTAAGCGGTGTCATGACCTTTTCTCTTATGGGTTCATATATTAATTGAACTTTATTCTCAGAGGCATGAAAAGAAAAAATAAATTTATATTGATCCTACCGTATTTAAAGGTATGAGTAAATTTTGTGCTTGAGGATATCCAAGTAAAGGGATGTCTTTCTGCCCAGTCACTCTTATGGTTTACTCCATGGAGCAGCTTTTTCTCGATGGTGTTTACTCAGATGGTCCTTGGTGGTGGTGTGTGTTTCCTGGCTCCTGGCACAATACTCAATGAGCATTCCAACCAAGATTTGTCATGGTACATAAGCACACCAGGCCCCAGTGTAGAAAAGATTCAGCTTCCTTCTATTTTAGTCCTCATGTAAAGTCTGTGAATGAAGAGCCTCTTTTGTTTGGTTTAATGCCTTTAGCAGGAATTACTTTCTTCGTAACTCTTACAAACTCTTCTGTGCAGCGTAGTAGTCAGAGGAGGGAACTTTAGTGCCGCGTGATAGAAACCATTCATTCTGCTGAGGCTCGAAGGATTGCAGCCTCTTCAGGAGGTCAGGAAAGGGATGCTTTTTCCTATCCAGAATTATCCAAGTATGACCTTTGTACAGTAGCTACATCCTGATACATCCACACCTCCTTCAGAGAACCATTTTGCAACTCTCACTTTTTAACACTTCTTCCAAATTTGTAATGCAAGAAAGAATTCCTCCTGCGCTGCAAGAATGCAAGTTACTTTACCACAGAAACGTCAGGCAATTCAGATGGTTTTCTTCATTATAAAAAAACCCCACAAAAATATGATTTCCTTCCCAGAAAACTCCCCTTTGAAAGCTTTCCTCGAACTCCTAATGTCCTGCAAAAGTAAAAACAAAAAAAATTGGAATTAATAACAACTGGTGCACACTAGTTTTAAGGATTGCATCCCCTGTACATGAGTAGCACACCTTGTTTCCCCCAAGGCATTGGTATTTCAGCAAAATCCACAGAGCTCTTTCAAAAAATGTTTTGCTATGTAGTTTCATGTTACTGCAGTTTTGTTGGAACTATATTTTCCCTTGTTGCAGTAGAAAAATAAAGGCAGAGAGTAATAAAATATTTGTAAATTATGTTTTTCATCTGATGTAAAATGCCAGTGTTACCTCCTTGGAGGAGGCCAAAATGGCTGCTTGCTTTGTGTTCCTGGTAAACAGAGATAGATGATGATCTTCTCCTTGGTTTTAAATGTAAAGGGAGCTAATTACTGTTCACTAGTTACTGGGTGAAAGGCAAACCGTTTTTGCCAAAATATTATATGAATATTTCCCACTTACAGCATGTTGATTCTGAGCTAGGGATTAGCCAGGCATCTGTGTCAGCTTTTTGGCAATACACAGGTGGGTTTAGTCTGTAACAATTCTAAAAAGAAAAAAATTATCATTTCTTTCATTTGTATTTCTTACAGAACACTAATTATTTTTTAAACAGCATTTTTAACTTGGGCTACTTCATATCACTACTGCATAAAGTATCCAGTGAAATACCAAGCTCCCTGTGAACTTGTAGTAGCATGTCTGAAATAAAAGTGGTTAAATCTGAATTAAACAAATCCTTAACGTTTACTTGCTTTTCCCTTTTGTGACTTCAGGTTTGTCCAAGGGACTGAGCACAATCCTCGGAACCCAAATCCTTGGCAGGAACAGTGTGCTGAGTAATGCTTGCTTAGCTGCCTTCCTGGGAGCAAAACTAGAGCATCTTTTGCTCCTCCATAAAATACTTGACCTAAGCACAAACACTCTCTGTTTTAAAAATGCCTTTTGCAATTGTAGCAAGCCTGTTATAAAACAGACCAGTCATACTCCTTACAGCAACACAGAATATGCAGTGATAAATTTAAATAGATACAAATTCTGCTGCTCTTTTTTATAGAAAAATGTTAACCATTAAAAAAAAACAACAAAGCCCCCCATTTGAGAGATGGTGTGACTACCCAGTGAGGGAGTGGAAAAGACTCTCCTCTCCTGCTGCTGCTTTCGTGCTCCTCTGAGCTTTGTTTTCAGCATCTTGTTTTCAGCAGTTGTCCAATGGAAAAAAAAAAAAGAATTTAAAATGAAAGACACCCACCGTGGCATAAATAAGTATTTTTATGTATGCTTTATTTAAGGCAAAAACTCAATCTGTGTGGCCACATTTTAGAATAGAAGGGAATGCATGTTTATTGGTAACTTATGTAATTTGGGTAAATTATATAATCATTATGAAATGGAACAAAAAAGCTGTTCCAGTGTCTAGTTTTCTTGCTCTGTATTACTCAAGTGCTTGGGAAAAGAAGCCCAGGCTCTATTCCCAAAAGTTTGAAATAAACAGCAACTTAACAGCTATAAAAAAAAATTGTGTCTCTTAGGAACTAATGTGAAGTCGTGATAGAGGGTATTTTCTGGAAGGGTATGGTGAAATAGGAATATAAATTCCTTTAATAGGCCTTTGAAGGCTACAATAACTTTTAAGTACTTAAAATCATAAATTTTCTTTAGAAGTCTGAGCTGTAAAAAACTTGTTAGTATTAAGCAAAACATTGGCTCTAGTATGCATACATTACATAGATCTGTGCACACACAGAAAGTTCATTTATTTTACCTTTCTAGCATATAAACTGTTTCCTCTGTGCTTCATTTGATAGTCATCTCTTCATTTATTGCCACTATTATAATAGCAGTAATGTGTAGGATTAAAATGAAAGCATTAAAGCTCATTAAGTTCCTGGAATTTTTTTTATCCCTTCTCTCAAAATTACATGAAAACAAGAGCAAGAAAAAGAAAAGGTCTCTTTGGAGAAGACAACACTGTTTCAAAAATGTGGATTAAGACTATACCCCCCACTCCCTTTTCTAAACTTAGAATAGTTTTCTTCAGGTCTTGATTGTTTGATATCTCACACTTCCCTTTTATATCTCAAGCTATAGCCGAAAACAATGTTTTTGCATATCAAAGGCTCCAGTGATCTGTCTACAGAGAAGAAGGGAATCCTGCTGCCATGCTCCAACTTTCCCCTTCTTGAGCTGTCTCTAAATATTCCCTGACACCAAGTCATTATAGCTGATCCGGCAGGATGAAAAGAAAGTGACCCCCACTGGTACAGACACTGTGTCCAGGTTTCTGCAGCATCAGATTGGGAGGCTTCATGGACACATGGTTTTGAAAGAAGCTATTATTTTTGAGCAGACCAGATTTTAGAAACTCTGTGCTAATAATTTTTAAATGCAAAAATCAGTCCTTGTTCTTTGGTAACAAAATTAACATTGCGAAAAACTGAACAGCAGCCTTTTTGCTCTTTATTCCAAGTCAAATGTTTTCCTGAACTTTTCTGAACCACATGGTTAAATCAGTTTTCCTGGGACTGTGTAAGCTAGTGAATTACTAGAGATAGCAGGAACGTGTGGACCTTGCTCGTGGACTTATTGCTGTGGTACAGCTGAGGGGACATCTAATTTTAAATGTTCAACATAAGTTGAGCTATTAAAAAAAGGTACATAAGAACATTGTATTTACTCTAAAGTATGGAGTCCAGCTGCACTTGTACTGTAGGCAGGCAATGGCTTAACAAAATAAATAGTTCTGGTATATTTGAAAAGTTGGGATTTTTTTTCTAAAAACAGTGTCAGAGATTTCTTTCCAAGCTAATATAAAATGTGAACAAAATCAAGACCTGCCTCACTTGAGGTCACACAATGCTTATTTGAATTTCTAATCTACCTCTATGTTCCCCAGCAGTAACTCTGGTAGCTCAGTGGCTTCTTTCTTACCATCCAAATAACAGAGAAAAGGCAAACTACTAGGTATTTTTAGGTTGTAAAAAACAAAACTATTATTCAAACATATTAGAAACACAAAATGTGCTTATTTTTCAAAATACTTGTGAAGTCCATCTACTGCTTATAATGTCAGTTGTGCTTACAAAGGTCATGCTGCAGCTTAAATAGCTTCACCAACTTTTTTTTTTTTTAAAGAAGTTCCACAGTGCTAATCTAGACTTAAAACAATGTCCACACTTTGTTTTCTTTAAGTGTATTACTTAGGGTTAGTTGATAGTGACAGCAAAATGCTTTCTAAGCACCCTGTCTAGGAGCTGCAATTTCCACGATCATCGTATTTCAGGAAGGTGCCCCAGTCTTTTGTTTGGCACTAGGCAAGCAGAAGGTCCTAGAGCTGTCTTTCCAAGGGGTAAAAAATGCAAAGGAGTTTGTTAAAGTGAGAGTGAGCCCTTCAGTCAGACTGTATGTGAAATTTGTTGTTTTTTGTTGGAGGTTTCGTTTACTTGCAGAAAACTTGCTCCAACTTCTTGTGCACTAGGAATAATGCTGCTTGTGTCTTATTAAATCTAACTCAAGTGTCCTAAAAGATGCAAATTTTTATGTGATCTTCCCTCAAATGCAAGTAAATCTACTTAGAAATGAATTCTGAGTAAAAGCTTGACTCCACACCTAAGATCAGCCAAACCTGTATTTGCTGTAGAGGATGGAAATGAACTATGAGTGGTTCTCTTCTGAAGTTTACTTCTAAAATCTTTCCTAGTTTTGAAGATGCTGGGTTGAAAAGACCCAGACTATTACTCTATTCCTTCTCACTCTCTTGTTTTGACTACTCTGCTGTAGGAAAGGTTGCATGTTAAGAAAACACTTCGAGGGGGAGTCTTTTGCAAAGGATTTTTGGTTTGTGTTTTAGTGCTCTTTGAGTTTAGCCAATTATGGCTTCTAGGTTTTCTTTTTGAGAGCTGCTGCTGAGATAACTTGTCTGGGCATTAAATAAAAGAATAGAGAACAAATGCTGCCATTGTTTCAAGGGAAAAAGATCTTTTTTTCTCCTCTTGACAAGTTTAGGTAGAATTATACCTGATAGGCAGTTTCTGGCACAAAACTCCCGACATGCAAAAACATTACTTGAACACTAGATAAAGTTTCAGTAGTTTTGCTTCTTTCCTTTTTAAAGCAGTTGTTTGCTCATCCCCTGATTACTAAGTTTGCTCCTCAAAAAATTAGAAAAAACGTAGAGCTGCAAGAATATTCGGATTCTTAGAGCTCATGAAAGGCAGGAGAAAGTTAGTGATGCCATAAGATATGTGCTGAACACTTTTCAAGATTCCTGCCCCGAGTGGTATTTGGCTGCTTATTAAAAAAAAATGTAAGCAATCACATATTAATTCTTCTGTGCATTCCTGTGCTTTGAAGTGATTAAGGAAAAAACTTAAGAGCTAACTAGCCATTAGCATCTATGCTTCCTGCTCCAAGGAGACAAAGATGGCCATCTCCCAACTGAAGCCACTTCAAATAACTGCAACTGCAAAGTTTGCAAACTCCAGCAATTGCTTCGATTAGTCACCACTGCCTTACACAATATCAGACAACTTTTAGCTACTGGTGACAGAGGAAAAAAAACCAAACCAAAACAAACACCAAAAACCCCAACCCAGAAACTCATCTTTATTTTGTTCTTGCTGTAAAATGTATCCACTTTATTTCTGGAGATCAAAGCTCTCTGTGAGTTTAGTACAGAGTTTTTTTGCCCACTGGGGGGTGGTACATGCTACAAAACCTGTGCTTTTAAGAGCCACAAGTCAGATGTTTTTTGCTGCTGTCCAGTCTTCTCTGCTTTAATTACAACAAAGTCTCCTGTTGAGAAAAACAGAGGCAGCCTGCAAAAGAGGGAGTTGTAAAAAAATAAAATGAATCACTCTTTTAGAGAGTTTACAGAATTTCCCATGCTGATTACTTGCAGTATTTATCTGGTTGTTCTCCAGTTAAAATGGTATAAGTGTATCAAGCAAAAAAAAAAAAAGGAAGAAGAAAGAGAATTAGCATTTTACGTATATTCCAAGGGCTGTCACTGTTTCTGGTATACAGGAGGAGCACAGAAGACAGGAAAAAATACAGCTTTTAGAAGTGATTAAACGTGGATCGAAAAATAAAAAAGCTTGATAGCAGCATGAAGTAGGATTAGAATAAACTCAGTGTATTTTAAAATAATTGGCTTTCTGTGAACCCAGGTATACCTTTTGTTTATGAAATATTTGAAATCCTATCTTACACAGGGCTGTACTGTATGGTTTTGGAATAAATTAAAGGAAACTTGAAGGTGGGTTTTCTTTTGAGGGAGGGAAGGGCATTGAAACCTCTTGAGTATGACCTAATGTGTGGCATATATTGACAAGGAAAACACAGACTAATCTTTCTCTTTTATAGCAAATAATTATTTTCTTTATACCCTTGAATTGACAACTGCATTTTTCAGTCTAATTCAAAGAAATGTTCATTAAGACGCCATATCCCCAGGCAATAGATGGTGAGCATAACTGATGCTTCTATCTTTTTGGGCAGTATATTTTAGACAAGAAAACTGGGGTCAGGATAATTAACTTTTTTTAAGTCTGAACATTTTCAGCTTCTCTTGTATACTTTTTCTTTGTATAAAAGACGTACATGGAAATACAAAATGTGAATCTTGTTGTATCGAAAAGGCAAAGAGAAAATGCATTCAGCTTATGTGCAGGAATAAGATTTAAGTGTGAAGTAATTGTGCATTTTGGTGTGAATCTCGTGTAGAAAATAATACTCCCCTGTACTCTGTTAACTGCCCAGAAGTGATCCCTTGCAGAAGGGAAGCGACTTGCCTTCAGCCCAAATTAATAACCCGACGGTAACAGCATTCCACGAATTAGTTAATTACATACACTCGTCCTCGCGTTTGCAACACTCCTTGCAACTTTGCCTGGATGTGTCAGGGTTGAGCTCAAACCCCTTTGCGGTCTGAGAGATTAAAATTGAGGCGACCTCAAAGAGCAAGACTGAGCCAGAAAGGCAGCTGTCTGTGCAAGAGCTGAGCTTTTATTCACCAAGGGGATGAGCTTGGAAACTACACAGGAATCAAAAAAAAGAACCAGCCAACCAACCCCAAAATCAGAAAGCTGTGCCTGGTTGCTGCGAGCTATGGCAGATGCTGGGAAGCAGGACCACTACGTTGGGAAATGCAGGAATACTTGGGCTCTGCCTGATCAACTAAGTTGCAGCTCTTAATTGCATTTGAGGAAAAGGGTTTAAAAACAAAAGATTCTGGCACATCCAGCAGTCGTGAAACGATTTTTGAGGTCAGAATCATGCAGAGATGAGGTGTGCAACGAAGTACGTGGTGAATTATTTATTTGCAAGCCATTTATAAATTAATTAGCTGTGCCTGTATGAGGGCAGACAATCACTTAATACACTGAAAACAGCTGAAAAGTTGATTAGAACTAGGCGAGGACCTATGGAATGGCAGGAGGATTATGAGCCAGCTCGTCTTCCCAAAGAAAGTGGGGCGTCGGGGCGGGAATTTGGGCCTGTTGCATTCTTTCTGTGCAACCATTTTGTTGCCCATCTTTTCGCCCGCAGACTTTGTGGTGCGGGGGCCAGCGCTGCGCAGGGGCGCGAACGCATCGTCTCGGCTTTTTTTTTTTTTTTTTT